>BPLS01000577.1:694896-709668 GCA_019656275.1 Rhododendron kiyosumense
GAAAGCTCAATTGGCACAGGAAAACTCAGTCTTTGCACAGGAGAACCGCTTCGTTGCTTCCTAAGGGAGATTGTTGAATACCACCAGCTAACCATGCAAGATGTTGCATGTATACTTGAATGAGGGCACTGAAGAGGTTACTCAAGTTTATCCCGTCAGGGTATCACCTCCAGTAAGCACCAGTATGCAAACTTCAGCCCTGTCCTCTCGAACTCCTGTGGTTCCCCATGCACAAAATCCCATGATGTTTCTCCTCTCCCTATGCCGATTTCCCAGGTGTTTCTCCGTTGAGCTCCTTTATCCACAATTCAAGCACGTAAGATGTGGAATGACGCTCATATCCTCCATGGATGTTGCATGTCTCTCTTCCAAACAGAGGTTTGTATGTTGTTATGTTTACAAAATCAGTTTGGTTTCTTTGATGGTATGTTGTTTGTTGTCATGATTTCTCTTTGCTAGGCCAGTATAAAAAGAATTGCTACTAGATGCGTTCGATTGTATAGCTTTGAGCTGTTCCACCGCCATGTTGATGTTAAGGAATAATGTAACTTTAGATAGTGGTATCTAGGAACTTTTTGTGCAGGCCTGTTACTATTGGAAAACATTTTACTGTTGCCAAAATTAGGAACTTTCAGGATATGAAGCCATGTAAAGTTGGTCCCCGCATTGTAACATTCAATTTCTTATTGTGCTGACACTTAACCTGGTGCCAGTTGAGGATGTTTGTTGCCATTGCCTCTTATTGCATTCTTGAGATGAAACAATATTTGATGCATGTAGGTGTTCTTTCCCTTTCGACATTATTTAGTTGTAACGAAGATCATACGGGACGATAAATCGCGGATAATTCAATGGAAACGAAACGATTAAAAGCAAAACAAAGTAAATGGGCAATAGATTTCGATTCCTGATTGTATCTTTTAGAAGAAGAAAAAAAGTATGCTTGGCCAATACAATCTAGCACAGACCCGTGCCAACACAACATGAATGCATCTGGCTTTTGAAGCCGATGCCAAACTGGAATCCCATCTCGGCTATAAAAATAAGAGACGCCTGCTGTTCTGTAAACAATTTTCCAATGGGGATAGTCGAATACTAGCATCGATTTTTACCTAAGAGAGAAGACAGAATCATAGACAAGTACAATTTTTAATAGTACTACTAACGTTTATTTTATTTTATTTTGGTACTTCGGAATATTACTACTAACGTTTATTGCAGTGCATTGTAATTTTGTAGAGCTGGACGGTTCCACGAGATGTGCATGATGTAAAATAAATAAATTGTGGGGTTTTTATTAATGGCTTGTTGGGAGCCACACCGCACATTGTTGTCCCCGGCGCAACGTGCCTTGCCAATGCCATAATACTTTTCCAATCAGAACCCCCCAGGAATCCTATGCTGCATCTTCTTACTACTAAAGTCATAGGTAAGTATTTCAAGTTTTTCGCTCGGGTTCAAGTTTCCATAGCCATTTAGTGGGGATAAACAGAGCATTTGGTGCTCATCGAACTCGGTTGTGCATTACCTCTTGTTCCGACATAAATTTGATAGTACATTACCTCTAGTTCTGACATAAGTGTGGCGGGATCTCTTATAGATGTCTAGATGATGATTATGTGGTGTTGAGGACGATAGTTCCTGATGGTTATATGGATTTTGGAGTAGCGTATTTTCATATTCATAGTACACGATTGTGTTAGATCATGGATTTCTCGATAAATTTCCGAGAAGGGGAAAGATAATTTATAGAGAACGGAAAAATGAATTTTGTTTCTTCCCTTTAGTGGCGATTTACCTTTTTCTTAAACTTATACATACCTCTCTAATCTAAACATTAATTCCAGAGCGAATTTAATTTCGTAATGTCGAAAAAACTAGGAAAATGATATTGGCACTCCAAAAATTGATGCAGGCACTCCAAAATCAGTGTAATTCCAAAGCCATTTTCCTTTGTTTTTTGGAGTGCCTGCATCAATTTTTGGAGTGCCAATATCATTTCCCAAAAAACTATTCGTTAGTCTTCAAGTCGGAATATACTACGGTAAAATGAAAATTTAATGTGCCAAGTCTGTGCTGATGTTTCTACTCTCGAAGGCTACCAACTCGACAGCATATCATCCCATATATAAAACAAGAACAACACACAACTACAATATATAAAAAGCAAAAAAACAAAAATAAAAACAAAATACAAGAAAAGTCGCTACCACTGCAGGATCGTCACTAGATCTGCTTCTATTATCGTTGTCGAAGGCCATGATGCCAAGGTTGGTTAGGTTTCTAAACAAGGAAATCGTGGGTTTGTGGAGAGAGAATTTTGAGAGGAGAGGGTGACAGTTAGGTGGGTTGATGAGGCCAGAAGAAAACAAGCTGATAGATTCTTGTGACAAAAATAATAGGCTGGCATTGAACCGTCGTGGATCAATTGAAACTAGGGTTTGTAGGTTGTTGAGATGCTTCTCGTGGTATCAATGAGGAAATACTCCACGTTTCAAATGAATTGGAGAGTGGGGACCCTACTGCTAAGGGACAGCATAGGTACCCCATTCCAGCCAAGGTAAAATTTGAGCTGACCATTGTCGAGTATGAACGGTCCAGATGAAATTAACACAAATGTTGTTGCTTTAGGAGACTGCAAAGTCCCCCATTTTGTTTCAATTATGAGAGAGATCCAAAAAGTCAAAAAAGTCAGATTTTTTAGTCTTTTTTTGTCTTCTTATATGAATTTTATTAAAACTTTGACTTATGCTATTATACATTTTTTATTTCTCTTATCGAGACGAAAAATATGGTGCAAGAATTGACCTGAATCTTGTAAAGATCAAAGAAAGCAACCAAAAATACCCTACCAAAGAGTCTTTGAAAAGTTATGCCGTGCTTGGTCGTGTATTAGGAAATTTGGAATCAATATCGTCAACAAATGAATATTAGTTTTGTTTTTCTCTCTTTTTTCCAGATCAACAATAATTCAAATAAATATATTTATTTTTATAATCCTCTTTGTATGGTAGTTTACTCATCAGTCCTCTCCACATTTTGTAAAGTCTTGTTTTGTAAATTTGTACTCTAGTCTAGCCCAGTTTAATAAAATAGGGATAAAACATTCCTTGACATTAATTCATTGAGCCAAGTGTCGGCTCAATTGGTTAGTGCTAAGATTTTCCCAGTCAATTATTCAATTTAAGTCTCCATAACCGCTTGGTAGGACTAAACATGCTCTGTTGTACCTATAGCAGGTGGTGAGGGCACCAACATAGGTTCGGTATGGTTCCGTGCAGATAGTTACGTGATACCGAAGGTGATACTCTCTAGCAGATATTTGGAGTAGCGTATCTACATGTTCAATATACCGGAAAATAACTTTATTTCTAGCACAATAATAAGTTCTAGGGTTTACAGCAATAATGTTACTCCATAATTTAATACGCAATTGTCCATTTGGGGCTAATATTTTAACAACAAAAAATAATAATACTAGCTTTTTGTTGCACACAAAAAGTGTGAATCTTGATTGTGAAGTGTTTAATTGGTTGCAGCCAGTGATGCATTAGCCCCTGTACTCAAAAGTTCCCACCCAATAGCCACATGTAAAGAACATGCAACATATAAAAAATTCAACAACACAATAATATGTTCCCCCCAAATTGTGGGGGTTTAAGCCAATAATCACTTTTTCAAAGCATTGTATTCTTGTTCTTTTTCTTTTTTTTCTAATAAGATCAAAGCATTGTATTCATCCGTAAGCAGGGACGGAGCTAGCTAGGGAGGCGCCACCAGTAGGAGCGGTCACCCCTTCGAAGGGAAAAAAATAACTTTACTATTATATAGAAGAAATAAAAAATCTATGAAAATATATAGAAAATTCTTAGCTCGCATACATGCATGATCGCCTTTATGTACTGAAATTCTTGGCTCCGTCTTTGCGGCTGTAAGGCTTGTCTCCTTTATGGTACTACTACTCCAATATACAGAGAAAAAGTTCGTGGCAAATTCTTGACTGTAAAGGTACCACTACTCCAATATATACAGAGAAAAAGTTCGTGGCAAATTCTTGACTGTGACACCACCAATGGTGGTAGCTTGGATGGCAAAAACTTCATTCATTCTCAGACAAGATTCAGGTTTCCAATCTTGTCAGTAGCAAGGGAATGGGGGATTTGTTCCCTTGCCATCATGTACCTAAGGGGCACTGTGGTGACGGTCTGTCCTCACGGATAATAACTATGGTTCGAACTAGACATTCTACAGCAGGTAGGGACCCCCTATGGTCACGCCTAAGGGGGTTGCTACGTTGGTCACCCTCTCCCACCCTTTTGATTATAAAAAAATAAAAATATATTCTTGAATGTGACCCACATCAACAGCTCCCTCTTCCTTTACTATTAATTCAGGCTAGCTTTTCTGAAGTCTCATCAATTTTCGCGGAGTAGAAGAATTTAATTTGATCAAATAGTAGTTATGGGTATCCGGTTGTTTTGAATTCTTGCGTGGACCTTCTACTGGACAAATCCTGCAAGATAAAAGGTTTAGATAAGAAATTGGATGAGCCCGTGATGGACAAACTTAATTAATTACAAAGAAGGTGCCTCCCTTATTTTTTTTTTGTTGGTAGGAAAACCATTGCAAACCTTTTACACGATGGATAATTGAAGTATTCAATGACTGCAATATTGAATTTAGTCATAGATTCAAAATTAGTATGCTCTTATGAGTTTTTATTTTCAAAGTTATTCTATAAGGATTGATGATCCAAACTCCAAAGTGACATTGTTTGGGAGGTTTCTCGATCCCAAAATATTGAAATCACTATGTACAATTATAAGCTTATATCTAAAAATTGATCGGGGTGATATAAAATAAACATCGCCAACAAAAGAGGATTACGTATGGAGATAAGATTTGCCGGATGAGTTGATTTTTTCAAATGCAAAGTGGTCCAGTCGGGAGAGGTTTCTCCTTCCTAGACGATTTAAAACCTATGAATATTCACGTGTTAAAAAGAAAAATAAATGAAAATGAGATTCATCAGTCTTTGTTTGAAATTTGGTCTATTGGTGTTATTTTAATGTCTTCCGGGTATAAAGCACCTATCAAAGAAGAAAAAATTTCCAAAGAAAGATGGAGACGAATAGAATTGACTATCAAGGTGAAATAAATCATACTCCAGTATCAAACACTCCCCGTTTTCACTAACAAAAAGTACTAAAAAATTAATGCATTTTACTATCTCTTTTCCACAAAAAAAATTTCAGCATTTTACCGTCTCGTTTCTACTAATAAAAAGTTATCAACAAAAACTTTTTTTTGCTACAATAAGTATACTTACAAACCCATCAACAACTTATTCACTACCGAAAAACAACCTGATATTTCTCAACAATTTATTCACTACTGAAACACTTAACAACTTCTCAACCATAAATAAAAATTTACAAATTTTTCACTACCGGAAACATGATTCACTGTATGTCTAAACCATAGTTCATTGGAAAAGAAATAATTTTGTCAGCATCACACAAACACACAATGCTTGCACACATACGCTCGCATGTTGAATGCATCCACGCATATTGTGTGTTTCCTTGGACATGTAAGTGTGCGTGGGACCCATTTTCAACATGCAAGTGAAAATGGGAAAATTATTTGGTTGTCCTAGGCCATTGCAACTTGGCTCCATAGAAATGTACGATGGAGGAGGTTGTTAGGCACTGGCAGTGCCATAAGATCACTGAATAATTACTTGTGAAAATGTGTGTAACTATTTATGCATTCAAGTATCTCTATGTTACTTATAGGCAGTGCGCAAATGTATGTGAGTACTATTATGGATTTCACATAAATGACGAGTCATTCATTAAATATAAAATAAAGTCTCGAGTGCATCTATGAAAAATACATCAATCAAAAAACTGAAAGAGCTTGATTTAATTGTCTAAACTTTTGTTCAAAATTAATCCTAAATTCTTATCTGAATGGAAAATTGTCTAATTTTTTGATGGAGGGAAGCTAATGGGTGTGCTCATGAGTTAGCGAATATAGGCTTGAAGTTGGAGTAGAGAGAGAGAGAAAAAAAAAATAGATGGGTTAAGTATTTATATATATTCAATTGAACTTATTTTGTTAGACAAATTAAGAAAAATATTGTAAAATTAACGTACGACTCGATATATTTGTGTTGGATTTTGAAATTGTCTAAATTTTTGTTCAAAATTCAGAATATTAAATTCTTATCTGAATGGAAAAATTAAAGATGGGTACAATTTAAATGTATTCGTTTCAGCCGATTTTTTTGAAAAATTTAACAAAATTATTTTAAAATCAATGACAGCTCGCTATATTTGTGTTGAATTCTCAAATAGATCCCACTGATTCCCACATATCTGTCTGTGCACCATTGGTTCAGAATCCAATTTATACATGGAAATTCCGAATAGAAAGCAACAAGAATAATAATAAAAAATATGGTAGAAAGTGGACATATTCTACGGGGACGAAGATGACACAAGACCGAACACTCCTACACTAAATACACTTTTGGTGCCGTGTGGGTATATCCCACGTGGCACTCGCTCAACAAATTTAAGTCATTTAATACATTTTTGAACGATTTGAATTAAAATTCTTTATTTCCTCTCATCCCAACACTTTCTTTCTCATTTTTTTCTCTCTGAATTCGAACCGTCAAAAAACAAAATGAACTGCTCGGATACGCTGAGCGGGCACCACTACTTGTTACCCACATTTTCTCTCTTCCAGTACTAGTTTTTTTTTCCTTCTTTTTCTAGATCCTGGATTCGACTACGTAGCCCACTTCTTTATCCCTACGGACGCGAATATTCAAACAAAAATCTCGTCTGCCTTTCTCACGCCCTCCCTCCGAGCGTCAAACTTGTACTCCAATTCATGGCTGGTGGTGTACTGTATTAATTTGAACAGCTCGATGTTTAGATTCTATATAATCTCACGTTTAGGATCCGTTTGATTAGTGAAAAAATACTATAACTTGTAGTATATTATACAGTAGACAGCAAAAATATATATATATTAACATTTTGAGTGTTTGATTAGAAAGAAAATGAGAAAAATGCAAGAAATTAGAGAATCATTTACGACTCATATAAACCACGAGAAATTGATGATTATTATTTAGTAGCCTATAGAAGTTAATTTTAGGTGGTTGTAAATTCGCTACTACATTGCGTCCTGTGTTTGAAGCACAAACAATTCCTAGTTATTTACCGTGCTCCATTTTAGGATAATAATGAAAAAAGCTTCGGATGGATTGTGGATTTCACTCCTCATGTCCCATCTCTACATATGTAACCATTTCTTGATTCCCGGCTTGATCTCTATCTAATACGGAGTAGAAAATAATCTTGGGTTCTACTCCCGTAACAGGTGGAAAACGGGGGTTCTTGTCCACATGCAAATTTCATATCGTTATTTTCTAATGATTCCGTTACTTTTTTTTTTTACTTTTAAACGAGATCAGATAAATCACAAGCGACTGAAAAAAAAGAGTCAATTTAGTACAAATTCATTAGAAGAGTAGTACAATGTAACTATTGGAGGTGTTTTCCACCTACATAAACAATTATTAGTAAAATTTCAAAGTACTTAGCAACTTAATCACCTATGTAGTAGGGATAAATTTAGTGTGTAGTGATGTCACTGTTTAATAATGAATGCAAATCTCAATGATTGATAAATAAAAATGATGTTGTGCTTGAATATTCGCATATGGAGTTAAATTACATAAAAATAAAATTCAACTGCACTTATCTCCAAACTCAAAACCAAACCTGGAAAAGGCCTACGGTTGCTTATCTCACGCTCCAGTATAGCGCGTGGCCAATCATTTTGTTGGCTATTCTTTGTCAGATCACAGATGTCAATCTAAAAAATCTTACAGTAAAGTCTCTCTTTTGCCTTAAATGCACTTTGCTATCTCTCTCTCTCTCTCTCTCTCTCTCTCATCTGTAAGAAGGCCTTTCCACTGCATCAAAAAAGCCAAGAATTGCAAAAGGGGTGAACTATAAAATCACTAATATAATATTCGCATTCACACACAGCTGTGCATATGTATGTCCAAAATACATATACCACTCATCGGTTTTTTACTACTCCATTGGAGTACTTTTTTTTTATTTTTGTTCTAGGGGGGGCATTTATTTATTATTACTAGTACTACTAGTTTCTTCATTTTCGGTGTTTTGCTGGACAGATTCAAGTTCTTTCTTCTCGTGGACCCTGTTTTGTGTCGTTGAACTTTTCCTTCTTGATTCTTATTTCCTCTCGAATTTGATCAGGAATCGATTCATACCCTTTTGGAATACGAGCCATGTCCAGTTTGTACACGCAGAATCTGAATTACTCACCTGCTAGAGTTGCTTCTCCACAAATAAGGAACAACCCAGATGTAGATAGGTAAAATTCTCTCTTTCCCCATGGAAAAATCAATTCCTTTGGTAGCGTTATCGGTCTTTTGGGGTTTTATTGGTTTGTGGGTGTTCTTGGTTTCTTGCAGTCAGTACTTGGGAGAGCTGTTAGCAGAGCGGCAGAATCTTGAACCTTTTTTGCTAGTGGTTCCCATATGCAGCCGACTGTTGAATCAAGGTTTGGTGACTGCCTTTAGTTTTCGATCTAAGATTTCTCGTGTTCTAGACTTCTTGTTGGGTTATCTTGATTTTTTTTTTTGTAACTTATGGGTATGATCTACTAGTATTCTCTTCCCCTTATAGTTACAAGTTGTTTATAGTATAGACATGGTGTGTGTTTCGGTTATTAGATTCTCTTCTACTATTATCTCGAACCTGATGTTATGCGTAAGTTTGTGTGTGTGTGTGTCTGTCTGTGTGTGTGTGTGAGAGAGAGAGAGAGTTAGAGAGAGAGGGGTACATCATTACGAAAGAGTTATGCATCCCACTATTACTTGGCTGCAATTGGTTTTCTTATATTCTCCCTTTTCAAATCTACTTATGGAGGAATGTGGATAAAACTAAATTCATGACTGAGTTTCTTGGGGGTTTAGAATTTGAACTTTGTTAGAGATTGTTGAAGGATATTTATCTAATGGCTTGCAAATTTTATAGCAAACTCAAACGGGGTATCATTATGGTTTGTATTTTCACTTTATGATGGAACCAATCTCCTCATAGTTGTGTATCTGAAATCAAGTGCGTTCGCCATCCCTCCTCCAACAGTTAAGTTTTTAGTTAGTGACTCGGTTCTTTGATTCTTGATCTGAGTTTTCATTTATCGTTTCGTCGTAGAATATTTGGTTTCTCCACTCTAAGAAAATATCTTCTTTAGTTCCTCTGTCCTAATTGTCTGGAGACGCTTGGAAAAACTCAAGAATCCATGTTCTTTTATCTTCATTCATTCATTCATTTTTTTTTCCTAGATGACAAGTTTTATCTTCATCCAATTCAGTAGTTATTATTTCGTATTTCCTTCAAAATATCTTATTGGTTTTTCATATTGGCAGAGATATTAAGGGTTTCTGGCATGTTATCCAACCACGGATTTAGTGACTATGATAGACTTCAGCGTGGAAGCCCCAGCCCAATGGCTTCTTCAGACATGATGCCAAATCATGGACCAGCTGGTCTAGGTGGCTGGAGTCATCCACACGAGGTAAGTACTTGCATTGTCCTCCCTTGTTTCCCTAAGGGTTCGGATTCGCTCCAGTAATTGTCCTAGACAATCCAACAATCTATTCGCCATGTAGGGGACTCCCACTGTCAGTTTTATTGCCCTTGTTTCCTCCTCCTCCTCCTTACTTTGTGTAACAAAATCTTGTGGGTACTGCTGACCCCTCCATTCATAATATCAAGCGAAATAGTTGATTCTTGCATATCCAAGCTATCACGAATCACAATTGGTAATAGGACCTGCTAATTTCTCTCTGTCATGACTTTATTAAAATATCGTACATGATAAGTTTAAACCAGTCAATCCTAGGTGTGCACTATATCCCCATGATTTTGCAATTCAAGAACATTTGCCAACTGCCGATCAAAAAAAAAAAAAAAAACACTTGCTAACCAGTAGGAGCCACCCGGGTGAAAACTATGACTTGATTTTCGTTACTGGACAATCCCATAAATCAGGGGCCTCAGTGGACTTGATATGCATTTTCTTTCAACTGTAGTCAAAATATATATGGCACCTTATTGTGGATACAGTGTTGAGTGTCAGATAGCACCACAACTTTCTAAGAGTTTGTTTCTAATATGACTCCTATTCCTGGGGTTGATAAAAGGCATGCTCATGAAGCTTGCCACCAACCACAATAGTGGGGTTGTCAGTGCAGATTTTGAGATTGGATGAACTACAGACAGCGCCCCTATCCTTGTAAGACTCTGCAACAACAGAGAAATTGACAGAATCTGTTTAAAAAATGGAAGGAAAAACACAATGTACCTATGCTCCTGGGAAACAGCAAAATTGCTTAGCTAAACCAATTAGTCAAAAGTACAAATATAAACCTGATCCAGGCCTTATGGATGGTTTGTCTTGGAAGCCTAGCCCCTCCTCCACTCACTAGATTGATGCATGTACCGAATGCTCATACGGGAAAGTTGACTCCTGGGTCTGCAACCTGTGGGGCTGCTCCAAGAAATCCAACAAGCCTTTCAAACTAGTACTTGTTTGTAATCTACATATGAAATAAGGAGTCATTATCCATTGGAATTCGTGTGATGTATGAAGGAAATACTTTTGACAGATGGAAACCAAAGGAACTAAATTTGTCATCTGATCCATAGTTTGGGTCGCTGAATTTGATTAGCTTTTATTGCGTAATTGCTTCAACTCCCACGTTGTTTAGGTATGGTATGGTAAATTTCCATATGAACCAGCAATGTGGACATCTCAGTTGTCTGTGTATAGGAATTTCACCCACTTCCAATCCCCCTATTCGTGATCACACGTCATATGGTTCATTGGACCAGTGAACGTGTAGGTATCAATAGTGATGCCACATTGCTTTGCCCAGAAGCACCATCCTCTGCGATACAGTGAAGGTGTTTTAGTGGGTGCTTGTTGCAGTTTAACTTATGAGTAGAAGCTTATTGTTCAATCAGCCGTGCCATCCACACAGATTTCTGTGCACAGATCGAGCACAGATTTCAATGTGGAGTCCATTTCGGGTCCCACACATAATTCGAGTCGTTCATTAAATGTAAAATATTTTTTCAAGGGTCCACGTGCAAAATTAACTCAATCCAATACTTATAGAGGCTCAATCCAATCATCTGACTTTTCATTCGGATTTCAGGATAATGAAAAGTTAGATAATTGGATCGAGCATCTATATATATCGGATTGAGCTGATTTCTTGCGGAGGCCCTTGAAAAATTGTTTTACATTTAATGAACGGTTTTGATCGTTTGTGTGGGACCCATAGTGGGCCCCACATAATAATATGTGCAAGATATGTGTATGAAAAGTCTGTGTAAACAGACTTTTTGTTGTTCAATAGCCGAAGCCAGGAAAATGAAACGGAGCTTCTCAAAAAATAATATATAATATATCTTTTGGCTTTTTTAGGCCATGAGAAGTAAGAACAAGTTTTGCAGAGCTTCCAAGACAACAAAGTTATGTTGCGGCTGCTGTAGAAAATGTGCTGTTTATCTAACTGCATTGTCAAGAGCTTAAACACAACTTGTAGTCATCTGTCATTCTTCCTCGCTTGTCCGAGCGATAGACCAGAATGCGTTTCATAAACATCTGCTCCTGCTTGTTAAGATACAGATAACTAGCTATTATCAACAGCTGGTATAGAGGGGAAAATATAATTCCGACAGAGTTTCATACAGCCGTTGGGAGCCATTGATGTTTTTAGCTAGAGGGACATCCCCATCCCCGATAGGCTAATCAGATGAAATCCCTTGTGTTTTTATCAAGGGTTACTTTAGTTGGATATATGCAGCAGTGCTTGAATCCCCCTGATACCTTTAAACGTACTGATATTATATTACCAAACACTCGAATATTAAGCAGCAAGAATGAACAAAGATCTATGGCTGTCATGCTCTGTGGTTTTATACGGTTATAATCCTGTTTTCCGATTCTCTCTTTCCGAAGTTGCCTCGTATTTCTTTGACAAGAATCATCGGGATCATTATGCAACAGAGATTTGGTGTACAAGGGAGACCAATGGACTGGCAAGCCGGCCCAGGAAGCCCGAGTACCTATATCGTGAAGAAGGTATTGCGCTTGGAGATACCAGTAGACAGCTATCCAAATGTGAGCTATGCGCCATCAATCTCTTCATATTATGCTTTGATGAAGTATGATTATTATGCATTCTCCTTATATCATAATGTGATTAGGCTGACAATGTTTCTCTTGAACTTTAGTTCAATTTTGTTGGGCGGCTTCTAGGTCCTCGGGGCAATTCCTTAAAGCGCGTAGAAGCTTCGACAGGTTGCAGAGTATTTATTAGAGGGAAAGGTTCAATAAAAGACCCTGACAAGGTTATACATGCTACCAAATTATAGTTCACGATTACACAAACGTTTTATGTTCGAGTCTTGAAGTAGTCCCTATCAAAAGTAAGATATTGAAAATGGTGTCTAGTCGAAGGTTGAAATTTTTTTGTCATTGTTTTCTCTCTTTATTCAAGTTTGTGTTGAGTGTACTCCTCGAAAGTTTAACTTATACTTGACACTGGCTGCAAAGACAAAACTGATATTTCGTGTGTTTTTGCATTTTGAAGGAGGACACTTTAAGGGGAAGACCTGGCTATGAGCACCTGAATGATCCACTACACATTTTAGTTGAAGCAGAATTACCCGTCGGTATTATTGATGCACGATTAAGACAGGCAAGAGAGATTATAGAAGAGCTGCTCAAACCAGTGGTATTTACATATTTGCATTTGTACTTTGTTAAACTGATTGTCTTGTTCTCTTTGTATTTTTTTCAAAGAGCAATTAGGCAAAATAATCTGAGCATACACTGCATCTCTTCACTACTAGATTGGTACTCATTTAGTGTTATCTTCAACTGCAGGACGAGTCACAGGATTTCTATAAAAGGCAACAGCTAAGAGAACTCGCGATGCTAAATTCCAATTTTAGAGAAGAGAGCCCTCGACCAAGTGGAAGTAGTCTCTCTCCTTTCAATTCCAGTGGGATGAAGCGCGCCAAAACCGGTTGGTAGGGATCTTTTTAGATTTGTCTGCCTTGATGGTCGGTCTGAGGGGGGCCATGGCTGCATATTGGCACCGTATTATACCTCTTATTAAGTCTCCGTTTCTAAAGCTTCAAAGGAGTACTGGGCTGCGAGACATGGCCAGGAGTTCTTATGCAGAAGCGTTGTTCGGCAACATGACAATGTGGAAAGGAGAAGAAGATTTATTGCCGCGTCCATGACCGTAATTCCATGTTGTTGTTAACTTAGAACAATTATTGCATTTATTTATTAACCTTTGCTATTGGGGTGGCGTTGGAAATTATTCACATTGGGATATACCTGGCACCGCGATTGAGGGGTCGGGCTACGTTCTCTTAAACGGGATTTGGTTTTTTCTTTTTGGGTTTGTTGTAACCAATTATAGGGTGATGAATTTTGTTATTTAACCTTGGTTTGCTATATGTCAACTGTCAAGTAATGTAATGTGACCAAAAAAAATGAAAATATGTCAAGTCATGTATTTCTTTTCGGGTATTTTGGGGGATAGAATATTGGAGAGAGAAGATTAAGAGAGAGAGAGAGATTTGAATTTAGAAGAAAGAGATTCAGAAGATCCGGAGAGAGAAAAGGGCAGACATGATTTCGGATTTATTTGATTTCCAGGTCTAGAAAATAATGTTTATTTTCAACTTTGATGATATTCCAAGGAAGAATAAGATACAGGACTAATAGTTAACTATTATTTGTTTTCAACTAGGAGAGATATCATCTCATCCTATTAAATAAATAAAGGGTTTTTCGTGCAAGCATTTACCAGTATATGGTATAATAATTAATAAATTGGTGGTCACAAGAAGTTCAGTGGCTTACCCCGCGATTTCGTCTTATCTGGCCCTACCCGCTCTGAATCCCGCCCAATGAGGTTAGGGATTCGGGAATTATTTTGGGATCAGATAAGCATACTGGATGGTTTTAAAAAAATTGAGAAACCGGTAAGAGGTGGGTAAGTGGCTAAGTGCCGGTCTCCGTCCCGAACCCATGTGCTCCGATCCCTGCCTCGGGTTTCGGCCATGTTTGTTATGGAGTTTCAAAACTCTTGAACACGATTTTTAATAAATTTTCTCTATTTCTCTCTTTCCACTCATTACTCTAAAATTTTTTTATCAAATTCAAACCGAACAGGGCCTCGAGGCCCAGAAATAAAGAAAGCCCATCAGGCGAAAAGCCCAAATTGGGGATATCTTAGTAAAGCCCAATTCGCTTTTGCCATTTTCTTCGAAACCCCAATCCCTGAGACGACGACGAAGACCAGCGATCAACAAATAGCCAGAGAAGAAGGCGATCGGGCGCTGCTGAAAGTGCTTTAAGGAGAGAGAGAGAGAGAGAGGAGTAGTAATCATGGGGAAGACTCCGGTGAAGATGAAGGCGGTGGTGTACGCGCTGTCGCCGTTCCAGCAGAAGGTGATGCCAGGTCTGTGGAAGGATATACCTGGTAAGATCCACCACAAAGTCTCCGAGAACTGGATCTCCGCCACCCTCCTCCTCACCCCCCTCGTCGGCGTCTATACGTACTCTCTCTCTCTCTCTCTCTCTCTCTCTCTCTCTCTCTCTCTCTCTCTCACTCTC
>BPLS01000577.1:719668-762087 GCA_019656275.1 Rhododendron kiyosumense
GTAATCAAGAAATATATGAACCGACACCAGTTACATATGCAAAAGAATGAATAAGAACTTCAAAGAGGGATGTGCTAAATAGGTAAAAACTGATAATTTAACTATGCCAGCTAGGAACATGATTGATTCAAGAAATAAACGACACCAACAATTATAGGCTTCACAGCATAGAAGGAAAAACAAATGGACTATTGGAAAGTCCAGCAACTTGTTTTGTAGGAGTGGGATTTTTCCCTCCCCTTATTAGTCTTCTTAGCCCAACGTGACTTCCTTACAAAGGAGAGAGAGAGAGAGAGAGAGAGAGACAGAGAGAGAGACAGAGAGGAGGTGGAGGAGGAGGAGGATATATCAATTTGAGTCCACTGTGCAGGTTATGATGCAGGAATGCAAGATTTTCTAACTACAGGCATCTTAAATAAATACGTGAATCAATATACTACTAATATAATTCCAGCATACCATTTCCTGCTGACAATGATCTTTTGACGACCAGGGAACTTGAACTTTGCACGGCGCAAGGCTTCCTGAGCATGCTGACTGTTTGTATCTTTGCAGCGAACAGATAGAAGCACCTGGCCAATGGCAACACGGGCACACGTTCCTTGAGGCTTACCAAAAGCTCCACGCATACCAGTCTGGAGCCTATCAGCTCCAGCACATGAAAGCATCTTATTAATACGCAGGACATGGAACGGATGCACCCTAACTCTCAAGTGAAACGCATCCTTTCCAGCAAACTTAGTCATGTATTTGTTGCAAGCAATGCGTGCAGCTTCCAATGCCTCACTGGAGACATTTTCCTTCTCCCAACTAACCAAATGCACACAAAAGGGGAACTCGTCGACTCCCTTCTTCTTCATTCCAACATCATAGATCCTAATCTTTGGATCTGGCACACCACGGCAGTACCTTGATTTAGGGTAAGGCTTGTTTTTTATCTGGCGATAACACCTTGCAGGCCCTACAATAGTGAAAAGGCAATATACATAGAAGGTCATTATACGACATTACCAAGTGATACTGAAAGGCCTTGACAAGTTTAAGAATCAAACATGCATGTTACATTTCAATTTCTACTCCAAAGCAATTACAAGAGGAAGAGAAGCAAACAGAAATGCCAACAAGATACGGTAGTAGGGAATCAATGATCAAGAAAGGTCATGAACATTTAAATATGCTATGTTTAGTCAGGAAGGAGATGAATCACTTAAGATAAAGAGTATGCCAACCTACATGTACAACTATAACAAAACTAAACCAGAAATGATTTGAATTACAGGAAGCACATATGGAAAAGCCAAACAACTTTTCAATCTCCTAATCATCCGCAGCTTCCAACAAATTGCGAATGCATCTTCCCAACAAGATTCCTTCACCAATTGTCTGGGTTAAGATTGAAAGCAGGCTTATTCACAACAAAGAAAGCATAATTAAACAGAAAAGACGCAAAAGTTTACAAAATGGTTTAAATTAGCTTATAATTCCTTTTATTAAAGTCTGTATCGAGCACCCTGACTCCTTCAATTAGGTCATCAATCAGGAGCATCAGATCAGGTCCCCAAGACGACAACTAAACACATAATTGAACCCTCGTAATTCTCTCATTTGCCTGCGGAACCAAATACACAATCTACTCAGCTCAATACATATGACTACCAGGATGAATCAAATCAGGTTCCTGTTTCCGCTCTCACAAAACCTAGACCACCACTAGCTATAAAGCAGAAGATACAAATAAAATTGGCATTTTCAACAAAACCAAACAGAGAAGTGGTTGGATTAATGTATTCAATCCAAGCCTCAATCGAAAAACAACCTCAGAAAACAAAAACAGAGCATCAATCAGTGAATGCAAAATTCAACGCAAAATCCACAAAATTTAGACAGGAAAAAATCTAAAGGGTTTGAATGACGAGCAGAATCCACGAACCACATGAAACATCATCATTTCAGAGATCTAAGCACCTAAGCTCGTACATCAATACGCGTAATATAGAGCGTAAGGTGAGGTGAGAGAAACTTACTCCTCCCCATGGCGACAAGTCTCCTGAAACCCTAGGAAATGAAGAGAGAGAGAGAGAGAGAGAGAGAGACACCGTTTCTGTATTTATAATCCTCCCCATGGAGTGTTCAATTTGTGTACTCGTGTGGAGACATGCGTGTGAGCGTGCGTCATTTTAGGCCGGATGGGCCGACACAAGCCCAAGTCCGGATACTTCTTGGACCTAACAGATCAGGCCGGCCTATTAAAAATCATTTTTGCTTCTTCGACGCGATGCACAGCGGCGGCTCTGGGGTTTTACTTTAATGGTGACAAAAATATATAAAAAATTTGTATATAAAGCTTTATATAAAATGAATTTTTTTATTATGATTGAAAATGAATTGTCCTTAATTTATTTTATTTTGTTGAGTTATATTATCTACGTACTTACAAATCTAAGTAAAGTTTTTTTTTACATTAATTATTCATGAACAATTCAGTACCAATAATATGAAAGAAAAATTAAATTATATGTAAAAAGTATCCACCCTCCATAACTCCAAATTTTTCTCCATATAATTTAATTTTCCTTTCATACTTACTTTTTGAATATAAAATGCAAAAAGAATTAAATTTGGAATGGGTGGGAATAATGATGGGAGAAAAAGTGATGATGTATTTGAAATAGAATGTGAATATAGAGATATAGAGGGTTGTGGCTAGCTGCCTTCTTGGAGAATGGTCTAAAGCAGTGCGGTGGGGCAAGGAAACCACCCAAAAAGAGAGATCTCTGCATCTGCCAGAGAAATATTTGTGACGGTCATGGAAAAGGAGACTTAGTTAAATCCTCTATATTCTCCTTATGTTGAAATATTACTAATTTGATTCTCTAAAATGGAGAAATAGAGAATGTTTGATTGGAGATGCTCTTAGTTAGCCTAAGAGATTGTGGGCTTATGCTTAGTTAACATAATCTACACTTTGTAATAGTCAAAAGTAACTATTTTTTTTTCCTTTTTTCCTTTTTCTTTGAATGGAAATGGTGAGAAGGCAATTTGTTGGCATCTGTAAGGGTTGCAAATGAACCAAGCAGTTCACAAGCTCAGCTCTTCAACGCTCGGCTCATTTAATAAAAGCTTGACTCATTAAAGGAGACTCAGCTCAATTAAAGAGATTCATTTAATAAATGGCTAAGCTCAATTTGTTAAGGCTCAAGCCGAAATCAAGCTTAGGTATTTGGCTCTTTTAATAAATGAGCCAAGCTCGAGCTTGACAAATCTCGACTCGGCTCGGCTCGTTTGCATACGATGGAATTGGGTCGTGAATGGAGCATGGATGGGTTGTTTTACTTTTCATGGTTATATATCTCTTCCCAGCAAATAGTTACGAAATGCTCGAGGCCAAACAAAGATGGAGTATCCTCTACAGTAGCCATCTCAACTGTTTCTTTTCAGTCTAGGAAAAGAAGTTCATCAACTCATCAAAATTATCTACTAACCACAAGTTGAATAACGAAAAAGATGAACCATTTTGGTATTAAAATGTCCGAGGTTAATTCAGATTTCGAAGACACCCCAAGCAATGCCCCTCATCCGCTGAATAAATTCATATGAAATCTCCCAAAACTACGTTAAATCGGAGTGGAAAGACAGCGAGATCGATTGCACAACATTTTAGTAATCATTATCTTCTGGAATATAATATCTGGATTGTTGACACAACTGTGAAAGTTGACAATCTAAGCAAAACTTTTAAAGCATAACAGCAACAACAGCAGCTGTGAAATGATCAGCCTAAGACATTTTACATATCTAACCCAAAAAAAAGTGGAATATACATAACTTATATAACCCCCTCTCCGGCCCCCATAAGGGAGAAGAATCCATCATCTGGGGGTAATGGTGGGAATGACTCCACTGACAAGGTCACTGCCAGAGATGTCGCCCGACATGTAAGGAGTGTGCTTATTCTTCATCTCAGAGGATATAGATGAAGAAGGGGACATAACCTTGCCAGGGTCACTGCTTAAGGTTTCTGTCGTTTTGGTGTCGAACTCTGGCATCATACCCCATATGGTTTCGAGTTCGCGAACCACCTCCGCCATCGAAGGCCGGGCATCAGTCTCCTCTTGGCAACACTTGAGGCCCAAGTTTACAAACCTCTCCACGCATTCTGCGGGGTAAGCTCCCATACGGTCGTCAATGACTGAGAAGATCATTCCAGATCGATATGCCGTGTTTACCTGATCCAGTCGGAATAAAGACAAAACGGTGACCATTTTATGTACTTAAAATTGAAAACTTGTGAATAGGTTTCATCTAAAAGTTTTACAGGAGAAAGTTGGAGAGGAAGAGTGATTTGCACAGTGAGGTGTAAGAGGCAACTACACTGCTTTCAGACTTAATCACTAAACCTTTGTAAAAGCAATTGTGAAGCAGTACCTCTCGAACAATGTTTTTGCCATGCGAGATTGGATGCATTCCGGTCAAGAGCTCTAGAAATACAACACCGAGGCTATAAACATCACTTTTGTCTGTCAACTTATGAGTAAGGAAGTACTCTGGATCAAGGTACCCCTGCACAGAAAAATGCACTTTTAAGGTCCACCCCAGATTATTGTATACCAAAAAAAAAAAAGAATTTACGCAGCGTTACAGAGAATCAAGGTTCCCATCTCAACAAAATCGACCATCTTATTGATTCAACGACATGGCAGTTTATTCTCAATAATTGGGAAGAAGGATTTCCTTCAACTCTAGGATTGATCTCAACAGAATTAGAAGTTGAAACAATCAAACGTTGCATTTAAACTTCACATCCACTGGAAAAAGCATTCACCATGTCAGGCACCAATATAAGATGGTTTTTTTTTTCCTCCTAAGGGCAACACTGTGCTCAAAATTTACCATACGAGTAGGGACTACAGAAATACGAGGAAATTCATCTAAATTACTAGAGCTTACCGGAGTGCCCTTTACGACTGTGGATACATGACCAGGCGTAGTTCCTTCAATATCCGGAACTGGGGCAAGTCGGGAGAGTCCAAAATCAGCAACTTTTGCATTTAACCTAGAGTCCAACAATATGTTGCTGGCCTTGATATCTCGATGGAATATTGGAGGATCAGCTTCCGTATGCAGATAGAGGATTCCCTTTGCTGAACCTAATGCAATTCTCACTCTCATAGCCAAACCCAGAGGCTCTTTAGTCTTACCTGCAGTGTCGCAAAAATAAAAGCACATACTAAATTATCAAGTATGTAACAAGTCCATTAATCGTGATTATTCAGTATTGGTCAGCCAGTCACTAACACGGAGGGAGAGAGTGAGCGGAGGAATGCTATGAGAAGAAATAGAGCAAATTCAGAATAAGTATATAGAATATACCAGACAAGTGGTCTCTCAGGGTGCCATTGGGCATGAATTCATAAACCAACATCTACAGGTGAAAAAGAGTATTCGTGTGAGTAGTAACCAAGCATTGCACAAGAAAAAAGGCTTACTTAGAGTAAAAGTACGAACAAGCAGAACAATGCTAGAACACTACTAATTTCAACAGGTGAGGAAAAGGGACCAATCATTACGAAGAAATACAAAGGTTACTGCTCACTCAAGTTCAATTCGAAACTAATGGACAAAACAATGGAAGTGGCAATTTCTAAATTATCCCCCAACTCCTGAGGGCTCCAGATCGTTTTCTTCCTAATCAGATATTACTTCGCTTTCTTTGTCCTGCTCTTTCTTTTACTCTCCTTCTCTTCTTATTGGTTCTTAAGAATAGAGAACTTATAGAGGGCTCTATATGCCCTTCTTTATTCTTCTTTTTTCTTCTTTCACTTCTTATGTAATCTTCTTATTTGTTACCTATTACACTTTTTGTTGTTAGCTTGGAAACACAATGCACCGAAAAATACGATTCCTCCATTGATTTCAACCTATATTTTTCCCTACCATTATGTAGATTTCTACATTCCTTTTTTCTTCCACCAAAATGCTTTAAAATTCCAGTTAAGTGAGCTTTTACATAAACTCGTGACCAAGTGCAGGTGAAGTTCACATCAAAGATACCTGTTCACTTTCTTCATCACAATATCCAAGCAAAGAGACCAAGTTCCGGTGATGTAACCTTGACAATAGTTCTATTTCAGTGAGAAACTCCTTTTCTCCTTGCAATGATCCTTCTTGTGCACGTTTTATGGCCACAACAGTGCCGTCAGCAAGAGTACCTTTGTAGACCTTCCCATAACCTCCTTGTCCAACTTGAGAAGAGGCATCAAAATTGTTAGTCGCCAGAGCCAATTCCTCGTAAGTAAAGTCTTTCACACCATCAATTTTGATAGTGATCTTGGATACTGCAAAAAAACATAAGGTGGGGCCAATGTAACAAAAGGTAAAGAACAATTCATTTGATGATACTGTACTTTTAGATACCTGTTACATCTCCATACTTATATTTTTTTAGAGGGACTACGATACGCATATATCCTGAGACAAATAATAAACAACCCCAAATGGTCCACTTTCCACTGGTCAAGGAGGACTGTGGTACGGATCAAAAAAAAAAAAAAAAGGAGGACTGTGGTAGATAATGATTTTGAAACCCCAATACATAACGGCTGAATATGCCATATAAGAGATCCAAAAAGAGGCAATCAAAACTACAGTGTCACAGTTTGCCCATTTGTAAAATCTTTTCTTCTCAAACATTTCAGCAATCTCGCATGGTATATGAAACCAAGTTAAAACAGCTCTGGCTAGTTCAGGGGGGCTAACAAACATCAACATCACGTTTTAGCATACAAAACAGCTGCCATTGGTAAAAGCGCAGCTTTCTCATCCAAAAAAGCTGTTGTGATGATCTTTATATATTCATTCCAGGTTTTTTGAAAAAAATTCCAAAACAGCCATCTCATTGTAAACCATGCAAGAAATGCTTTAACATACCCAACCATTGCATATAAAGGTCGTAGAAATAATATGTAGAAACAATCACAGCTGCCAACAGATTCAAAGTGGTCAGCTACCAAGCTGGGTTAAGAAAATAAAAGGCATGATAAATAAGATTCCATTTCAGCTACTGGACGCTATAAGATACTCACATTGACGTCTTTTTGACACTGCTTGCTGTTTCCTCGTAAGCAATCTCAATATAATAAGAGACACAACTGCAGATAATGTGACTGCACCTGCAACTGCTCCTACTACAATGCCAGCTAGTGCCCCCTTGCTAATACCAGATTTTGAAGAGAAGAGAATCACTGGAAGAGAAATAAAAAATTATAAGCCCAAACCAATTAAAAGAAGGCACAAACATAGGTCTGTATGCAGTTAATATCATCCCTAGCATGTCCATCACTGTTGCAGCAAGATACAGTTATACAGCCAAACATTTGATGCCTTGGTAGATTTATTTTCAGCACGGAAGATCAAGAAAGAAGCAGCATGAAAATATGCCACGGTTCAATTGGGGGCAGCTACATGAATTTATTTTCACAATTCTCTATAGGATAGGGCTGTATGTTCACTTAGATTCAATCAATTCAAGTCCTTTCTTACCACAGCATCCCATCCAACATAATATACGTACAAATATTATAATGCAATGGGGATCAAGCTCCAAACTTATACCACCAAAGAAGTGATCGGTTCAAATAGGAGCATAAGCTAGTGTTCTCCTGTTTATAAAATACCCTATTGCTGGTATGTAAATTGTTCTTACCTACCACACCAGGGCAAACATCACTAACATTGACACGTGGGAACTCGCTAACACATTTTAAATCAGAGCACGGAAAATAACAACCTTCTCTCAGCAGAAGACACAATACCCAAATGTTTGTCCCTTGTGGGTTAGAAGAAGCTTCAAAGGAATATAATCGACCACCCCTTACAACCAAAGACCTTGGGCTATTTTGGGCCATGTTGTTAGGCGCCAACAAGTTATTGGGCTAGTACAGAGTGGGTCATTACAAATGGTATAAGAGCACAACCCCAGGCTACGTGGTAGGACCTGAGTGCTACACCAGGGCCACTAGGAGAAGGTTGTTAGGCCATGGCACAACGAGGACGTTGCACATTAAAGCAGGGGAGATTGCAATACCCCAATGTTAGTCCCTTGGTTGGTCAGAAGAAGTTTCAATGGAATATAATGGACCTCACCCCTTACTACCAAATAACTTGGGCTTAAGCTTTGATACATGCTGTTAGGCTCCAACAAGTTATTTGGCTAGTAAACAGTGGGTTGTCATGTACACGTTATATAATTTGATTTTTTATCTGAATTCCTAAGCAAACAGTCAGATAAGGTTTATGATACAAACCATCTTCATAAGGGCCCCACAGAGTGAAGTTGAGAAGTTCATAAGGTCCGAAAATGTCACTATCAGGAATTTTCCATCCTGTGAACATGCTCCTGATTCGCAGAACCTCACTCTTATTGAAGATATAAGAGGTGGTGTTATCAATGTATACAGGGAAAAACTTCAAATACATCTTCAGTCGAGGGCCTTCCTCCCATATGAACGAATCAATGTAAAGCTGAAAAATCTCCAAGACTAGACCATTTGTTAAGTACACCTCAAAGTCATATTTGTATGGCAGAAAATCTATGAATCCAGGACTTTTCAACCGATATCCAACGAGCAAAGGTGCAGCACAGAAGCATGATACAGGAGATGATGGGGCATATTCATAGGGGCATGATTGCGCAGGACAAGTAGCATCGGAGTTTTCTGAGCTCTGGATATGACTGATATTTTGAGTCTGCGTTCCACAGAACTGGACCAGGTTTGTATTCAAGCATATTGGATTTCCTTGAAGCCTGTAAATTATTTAAGCAAATAACAGACGAGGGACTTGAGTACTCCTTGAACCATCCTGTGACTTAAATATTACTAACTAGAGTGTAAGACACAGATTTTAATTATTATTGAACAAATAGTGCTTATAAAGAATCATTCACTGCGGATGAAGGTGGAAAACAAACCTAACAGTGACATTTGGTGGGACGTTGGAACTGCCAGAAATATTTGTAATGTTATTGTTCTGCAAGTCACTGCAGTTGAACGAGCATAAAGCATTTTAAGACAAAGAAGTATCAAGCAACTCCTCACTTAAAAAGACCATTAGAATCATAAGAGAGAAAGTTAAAACTTGCAAGGAATCTTCAATCTCAATGATAACAAAACAAGCATTGATAAGCTAGAGCATTTAGCATTATCAACCAACTTCACACATAAACCGTATTTAGAGTTTACAAATAAAGTTGTGGCTTGGACCTCAGAAAGAGTGCTGAGCTTGCTAAGAGTCATCATTTTTTTTTTTTTTGATGATCAGCAAAAAGTCATTGACTTTGCCACTAGCAAAACAAGTATGAGATGTTTCAGAGGGCATATGCACGCAGACACACCACACACACACACAAACACTGTTATGCAAACCTATGCAGGAACAAAGGGCATAAAGCCTAGAAAAAATTAGAATAGACCCACTCATGTAAACCCATCAAAGTAAGGAAAGAAAGTCACAAGTTCAATCTTCAACTTCTTGTTAGCAAAAAAAGTATGAGATGGTGTGGAGTGGACATGGACATGGAGATACACATTAAAACACACACACACACACACACACAAAGATGGAAGGAAATAAAGATTCTTTGTAAAGGATTGTGTTCTATGTTTGACTTACACTACAAGTCTCTCAGGTCGACTGGAAGTCCTATTTTGCCATATAATGGATGGAACAGAACCATTCAGTGAATTGTTCGCAAGTGACCTGCATTCGAATGGTATACATAGCAAACACAATCATTTCATTGCGTAAGAAAAAGTTAGGCCATTTGTCCCAAACCAATGAGGAGGAAACGGAGGGTTGAAGAATGCTCACAGTGTCTGAAGCAGAGGAAGGCTGGAAAAGTTGGTAGGTATAGGTCCGGTAAGATTGTTGTTTGATAAATCACTGCACAATTGTTATGGATGATTGGTTCAGAACTCATAATTGGTAGCAAAATAGAGTGACGATTGCTACAATTCCGAAGACACAAGTATACTTTTCTGATCGTATCCTGTATAGAGATGGAGCATTACATTGTTGTCATGTTCTCGGAAAGCTTTTCTGGTGGAATGGAGCCATTAAGCTGGTTTGAACTGAGATCGCTGAAATTTAAATGTCACCATTGTAGTTAACATAATAACAAGCATCTATCAAACACGAAATGATTATGCAGAGATGATCACGATGCCGAGGGGGGCCCTCAATAAATAATTAACTCCATAGTATCTGATAACTACTGATGAACTTACATATAGGCGAGATTTGGTATCCTGCTCAGGTCAGGGATTGGTCCTTGCAACCCACAGTTCCTCAGACTCCTGATACAAGTTATACAACCAAGAACAAAAATTCAAACCCAATATTAAAAATCAATTGAAATGGTTGAACATGCATGTTCTTATAACTCATTAAAAGAACACATAGCTTTCAAGAAGAAAAAAACATCCACGCATTCAGTTTATCTGAGTACAGGTTTATTTTTGAACCATGTGCACTTACAACTTCAGCAAATGAGACATGTTGCTATAAGAAGCTGGTATTGAAGTCCCATCAAAGTGGTTGTTGTCCAGTTGACTGCCAACAACAAAAGAGGAAAACTTATGAGTTATGTGCTTCTTCATAGTAGAAAAATGATTTAGTAACATCATAAAGAGTAAAGCAAAAACAACATTACAGAGCTAATGTACAGAGAGAATATAAAATGTTATTTTCACAGCTATACAAATACACAAGAACCTGTATTCTTCCATCACAAGAGGATTTTGCAATAACTCAATAAAGCCTCAGATCCCAGTCGCAAGGGTTCTGTTTATGCATAGAATAACTTTTTGAACTCTGCTTTATATTCAAAATGACACCATCGTCACATCGCAACACCCCTTAAGCCCATTGTTAGCCCTATTTGACCTTGACAAGTTTACATAGGTCCTGAGATTGGTCTCTTTCTTTCCTTTGAAAACACCTAACATCTTCTAATTGCTGGATATCGATACACATTGGTGCCTTGGCAAGTTGGCATGGGATCAAAGCTCATGTTGGGGAAGTTTTGCATTTCCTTCCCATCAGCATCAGATGTTGGCGACTTCTATTCAGCTGAAGAGTTAGAAGCTGACGTCAGCCACGTCTAAGTGACCATAATTCTGGTTGAACTCAAGTAAGGGATGGATTTTCTGTCCAACTCTTCGAGAAGATGTGCATACCTTTGAAAAACTTCATCAATGACAGTGTTCTACCTACCTATCACATACAAAAGTAAAAAGATAGATGGCGTCTCTATTTTTTCTCCAACTTCTAATCTCTTCCTTCTAAGATCAAGTTGCCTGTTAACATCAAATTGGTGATTACTTCTATTTAGCTGAAGAGTTAGAAGCTGATGTCAACCATGTCTAACCGACCATAATCCTGGTTGAACTCAAGTAAGGGATGGGTTCTCTGTCCAACTCTTCGAGGAGATATGCATACCTTTGGGAAAACTTGACCATTGAAAGCGATCTACCGACCTATCACATACTAAACAAAAGGATATAAAGTGCTTCCATTGTCTCTCCAACTTCCAATCACAGGCAAATTGATCTTAGTGGTGAGTATTTCAATTTAGATGAAAAGTTAGAAGCTGATGTCAACCACGTCTAAGCGACCATAATCCTGGTTGAACTCCAAGAAATGAGTTTTCTGTCCAACTTTTCGACAAGATATACATGCCTTTGAGAAAACTTGACCACTAATAGTGATCTACGTAACCATCACACACAAAAAAAAAAACAGATAAAGAGTTTTTCCATTATTTTTCCAGCTTCCAATCTCCACTTACTAAGATCACATTGCCAACTATAGTTCTTACACTTTCCTTTCTTTCAGCTTCTTCTTTGTGTTGTGAGACAATTTTTCCTCATTGTTTAGATGCCCAATGTCTTTGGTCTCCTTCATTTATTGACGCTTCAACCTACAAAAATGCTCAATACTTCAATTGCAGCATCACGAGGTTATTAAACCTCTTTGTTCTCTGCAATTATAGTTTTCCATATTCTACATTGAACCATAATACACACCTATATTCCCAAACTCATTAAGATCTTGTGTTAGACCGAAAGAGGAACTACATACTACTCTAGTCAGCACCTTAGACACAACAGTCCAGCCACAGTGACGAGTTCCTTTTTCTATACTGGCTCATTCCTCGGCCAAACTTCTACTGCTATTGGTTTCAGATGAAATTATTACCACTTCCAATAACCTTATCCACAACATTCCCTATTTTGGCAGAGAACATTTTTCTCCAAAAGAAACAAGTCCAGTTAACTCAGCCCAAGCAGTCTTCTGAATACTTTTTAAGGAAAATGATGACCCTTTTTCCTTCTCTCTGCCTTTTGTGTCATTCTGGCTTATCAGACCCCTCAAAAACAGCAGCATAAGAAAATAATAGTATCCCGGAGAAGACGTAGTCAGCCACTCTCAGACGACAAACAAAACCATTAAAGCCTTGTTTGTTGTTCCACAAATGCACATTCTACAACTAATTCACTACAACTTAGGCGAAAAATGCAAGAATTCAGAAACCTATAAATGTCATTATAAATTATCGCTTACCTATCAGCAACTGGGAGTTCAAAATATGTTCTCAATAAAATCATGTACATGTGCAATCTTAAAAATTGAAATCCGTACTCTGTACTCTGTAGCTCTTGAAGCAGAAAAACTTACAGTATCAGTAGTTTAGGCAGATTGGCAAGGTCTGGTGGAAGATACCCTGATAAGTTGTTGTTGTCAAGTAGACTGCAGATTTTTACATCAACAGGGCAAATGGCAAACACGCATTAGAGATAGAGACCAAAAAATTACCAGATAGAAGTGATAAAACAACAATGACCAACTTACAAGTGAACAAGATTTGGCAGCACAGACAGTTCAGGTGGAATTTGCCCACTAATTGAATTGTTGTTCATGTGGCTGCTCAGAGAACAAATTAATAATAATATCCGTAACAATGATCACAATTACAACAGCAACATTGAAAATAATTACAAGAAGAATCATAGGAACCAAGAGAAAGAGAAGCTGCAATAGCTAATTAGCGTCGAAATGAAACTCTTACAAATGCTTTGTTTTGTTCAAGTTTGCAAATGATTTAGGAAGTGATCCAGATATATGGTTCTGGTCAATTTGAATTCTATCCAAATTAGGAAGATAACCGATCTCTTCAGGCAAGTAACCAGTGAGTTGATTTCCATTTAAGAGCCTGGAAAACAGCAGAACAATATAAAATCAGGAGCGTCCAAAAATATGGTATTATACGTAATTGATCAAATATAATCCTTCAATAATTCAGGGAGGGCAAATAATTCGCTCTGAAAAGTAAAAATAATAACTTATAGCATGGCTGTTCTTAATAATACTTCAACTTACAAGAGTTCCAAAGATGTAATATTGCCAATCTCTTTCGGTATGCTCCCACTTATCTGATTCCACATAAAATCCCTGTATGCACAAAACACAATAAAAATATATCAGGACAAAAAAAAATCTACCTGTATAGGGGGGAAACCTAAGCCCTTAAGGAGAAGTGATAGAGCACAAGAGGACCCAAGTTATAGCAAAAAAATTATTCAGTATATATCCTGATTGACTCACAATATTATCATATAAGAGAGGCGGCCAAGCTCTGGAGATAAACTTCCTGACAGATTCATATCCAGTAGCTGCCTGCAAAGTAAACACAAACGCCATTACAAATTTCCTGACAGATTCATACCCAGGATTTATCACAAAGTAAGAAGGTAGAGAAACAATCTTGTACAGATACTATAGTCATGACTCATGATGGGCTAAAAAAAATCAGTGTCTTCACATGCCTATTCTGTTACTTCAAACGCTTGGGTCATGATGCTAAATCAAATATTTATCCACAAAACTCAGTAAATGTCGTAGTAAAGTATCGTATACCTTACAGTTTCCATTCTTCAACATTTCTCAAGCTAATGATGCTTATCTTTCAAAAGGGATTAGATATTGGCATACGTAAAGCAACATTGTGATTAATCAAAAGTGTTCTTCAGTTCGTGCACTCTTGTTATATGGAATATGCAGGGTATGCTAGTCACAAAATTAAGCATTTAGAGGAAAAAAAAAGAAGAAGAAGAAGAAGAAGAGATGTAAGAGCTAAACTTATAGTTGCGTAATTGGCATAAGCTAGAAAGTATGTGAGCAACGTTAAACAGGCACATATCACTTTAGCAACACAGTTTCTGTGAAGTAGGTAACCATCGCATGTTCTCTCTTCCATCAATAAGAAGAAATGTTATGGGATGAATGACAATGTGATGATCTCAACCGTCACATGTGGTATATGTGATCAAATGTGCCTCCGCTCGACAATGAAGGGAGGAATTGTAACCCCTCAAGTTCTGGGGGTGTTAATATTGATTATTGACTATTAATCCCACATCAGGAATATGCATGTGCATCCTGGTATATAAGTAGAACCAATGACCACAATGGCATCCCTTGGCTTGCCCTTTCGTGTGAGTTGTGATTGTTAAACCTTTTGAAGTATGTGCCCGAGTTAACCCAGATTTTCCTACCACCTTATCTTTCCAGTAGGCATGATTCACAAAATTCATTCATGATGCTCTGGTAAAGGAACAAGAATTAGTGTAAGAGTGAAATCATACAATTCTCTGACATGTAGATAGCCGTCATCGAATGTCGAATTGAAGCACAAGACCCCTGTCCAATTCGATATACATGGATCTCCACGATTCCAATTACTGAGATTCCGATTTGGATCAACCAGACTTTGCTTGATGGCTCGCAATGCTGTAACTGCAATTATTACAAACCGGTCATCATACTTCCGTCCACAAAATTAATCATCATCCTCATCTTCCAAAAAGAAACACTTAGTAAACTTTCTACACATTTCCCTAGTTGTGCATGTGTACTTCATTTCTGGAAGGGATGTTTAATACTAGATTAGGAAAGTTATTACCAGGTTCTTTTGACAAATAATTCCCTATCCTACATCCACTTTGAAATAACTAGCAAAAACAAAATGTCAGTAAGTGTTAGCTCAACATCGGTTAATAACTGCCTCCAACCACCTCCAAAACTAGGAGGCTTTCACAGAAGATATTGATTCCCTCAATTTGTACCACAAAAGTGCACTTTGTTTCATGATGATCCCATATTGAATCTTTTGTTTACACTCCTCCGAATGATATATGTGGTCCGGGATCACAGCGTGCGGATTGTTTGGGCGTGCCGTATGTCAGTGATTTATCACAGCCAAAACTAGTATATGAAGCCGAGCAGGGACGGATTCATATGGGATCCCGCGGGGACACGGCCCCCACTCGATTTTGTAAAATTATATTAGTATTCTTAAATATTTTAGTTCTACTCAACATTTATGATAGAGTTCCAACAAAATAATTACTCCAGATTTTCTATATGAAGATATTTGTGAGTGTTAAATTTTCACATCATCTTTTTGCGCAAACACACCCTTTTCTAATGATTTAGTATAAGATGAAGTTACATACACAATCACCAATTTGTCATTTAACGGCAAAGAAAGTATAAACGTACGTGTTAAGTTTATTATTTCCGTGCCTCCACTAATATGAACTTCTGGATCCGTCCCTGAGGCCAACCGACCACTCTAACTCATTGCCAATTGGTTTCGGGTTCCAACAGTAACATTAAGGTTACATACATTAGGACAGACAAATCCAGCATATCAAAAGCAACAGCCAATTCCATAGTTACCTTCTTCTGGTCGTGTAATCTGGCCATCTGCTCCAGTGAACAGACAAAACCAACACAAGCACACACAAAACGCGCCTCCAAACAACCAAACCCTTGACCAGAACATCTCGGCAAGACGGAATAAGCCACAAACAAATTCTACAACCCAACAAACTCAGCAGCCGAATCACCCATGCCCTGCAACTGATATAAGCAAGAGAAACAACCAAACAAATATTCAAGAACCCAACTTTGAGCAGAGTAGAAAAAGACCCACATGAAGGAATGGATTCTCAGAACATACTTCAACAGAATTGCAGATAGGAAATTGAGAGTAGAGAGTTCTTACCCAGAACCAAAAAAGAAGGGAAAAAAGAAAATTCCCACCAGAAATTCGTGGAAAATAGTATGTGAGTACACAGAGTGTATGTATAGGCAACTTGAGGGGTGGGCGAAGGTGGGTCTGAAACTGCTGTGTTTTCTTTTTGGAGAGAGAGAGAGGGATGGGATTGACTCTAGGAGCCGGGAAGAGAGAGATGATGATGGGAGCGAAGCCATCTCTTTCATCGGTTGTTTAAAATACTCCATTGAGGCTTGGTGTTTTTGACTTTTGCTGGAAGCAGTTGAGGCGGCTTTAAATGGGGACCAGTATATTTTACACAGTGGAAGTGCGAGATGGAAGACAGATTTGGAAACAACAGAGGAAAACGGACGGCAAAAAGCGAAAAATAGGAAAGTATTCATCAGGATTCAGTCTGTTCAAAAAATTCATCAGGATTCAGGAGTACTATTTAACTTCTCCCCGATACAGGGTAACCTCCGAGACAGGGTAATCGGGTTCCTTACGAATTACTCTCTCCTTTCCTTTCTGTTCTTTTTTCTCTTGTCATATTTCAATCGAATAAAAAATTAATTATAATTTTTAATTAATAATAGGAGTACTGTTTATATGTAATATAAATCTTATTTAATACATTGTAATGAGTTTTTTTAAACGATATTTTCAAAATTATCTAAAAAATTATAGATTGTAAGAAATAATTAATTGAAAAATTGCACGAATTATTAAAAGAGACTAAAAAGAATAGGGATGGAGGGAGTAGCTATAAGGGTTATTCAACTAGGTGGTGTTCCACATTACCTTCTTAAAAAATATTAGTAAGTAGTTATTTTATATTTTCAAACTCAAATATAATGAAAATAAAAAATAATTTTTTGGATTTTTTTGCACCGGTTAAAAGATCTCAATGAAATCTATTAAACAAGATCCATATTACTAGAAAAATTATTTGCGTAAATACATGATTTTTGAATTTGAAATTGTCTTCTTAAAAAATAAATAAGTACTTATTTTTGGACAAATATGAAATCCTTGAGCTTGCTCGTGCCGCCCTTATCAATGATCGAGATTAGAGTTTAGCAGTCTTGTGATCGGTTCTCTTTGTTTTTTTTTTTCCCTTAATTTTATTTCTGCTTGCTAGCTAGGGTTTGCTCAATTTTAGTAGCGTCTACAAGCTTAAACTTAGATCAAAACATTATCTATTGAGCCCTGTGACGAGAATCCCTCACGGATCGCTTAAAAGTACTGAAAGATTGTTCGAACATTTCGAAAATATGTCAGTTGTCTTTAAGAAGAAAATATTTATGAGTTCTATCTAATTCACTCAATAAGTAGTAGAGAGTAGTTTTTTTTCTCTTCTTTTCTTCTGTTTTTTACCAGTTTATCCGGATCTTCCGGCTAGTTCGATTGTGTTACCGGTCTGGATTTTCCCCAAATCCGATGGATCTCTGATCTGGGTCTCCCCCGGATTCGACGGGTGGTGGGTAACAGTAAGGGAAAATGACAACTCATGACGTATTTTGATAATTAATACCCGTTAAGGATATGCTGAGAATATTTGTTAATGTTGAAAATATCCTTAGCAAGTAAGGGTCATCATCGGGCCAGGCCGGGCCGGCCAAGCCCGTCAAGTCACTGTCCAAGCCCGCCCACGGGCCGGACCGACCGGGCTTTTTTCTTTTTGGCGGGCCGGGCGGGCCGGGCTACCTACTATAAATTGAAGCCTAAGCCCGGCCCACAGGCTAATCCAATCGATGGGCTGGCGGGCTAACGGGTGGGCTTAAATTTCCTTGGGCAAAACTAAATCAATGGAAAAAAGAAAGGGTTTTGTGGGATTTTGGGCTAATTGACGGGCCCGTTGGAGGGCTTTTAGGCGGGCTTTTGGGCAGGTACCACGGGCAGGCTCACAGCTCGGGCCTACGGGCGGGCCGAGTAAAAATTCATAGGCCCGAGCCCGCCCATTACAAACTATGGGCCGGGCTAGCCCGCCCGTTTTACGGGCCAGGCGGGCTTTGGACGGGTCGCGGACCTTCAGGCTAAATGATGACCCTTATTAGCAGGTATTTATTATCAAAACACGTCATTGGCTGTCATTTTCCCTAACAGTAAGGTTCGTTTGGTCTGTCCGAACTAGTTTTACCATATCCCGGCTTGTGCTTGCAAGGAGGTCTGGCTTGTTGTAGGTTGTCTGGTCAACTACCGTGCCCGGAGTTTTAAAGTGCCAGTAGAAACTCGCTCTGGAGCATCCCTTTGCAATTGTGAGGGATCCGTCCCTTACGCCGTGAATGCCAACCCTAGCATTTAAAGGACCGATCTAATGGTTTTAGCTCTGGGTTGCTCATCTACTGATTCTCGGAGGGACCCTACGCCTCATCGCGCCGATTTTCTTTTGCAGTAGTGTATCTTTGAGCTTGTATGCCCTTTTGTGATTTTGCTCATTTCATAGTTTTCAGTAAATTTAACTATTACCAACTCTTATAATTATTTCATGTAAATGTTGTTAGGCTTTTTGGAATGAAATTTGTTGTTAATTAAAAAAAAATCTACTCCACTCAAGCAATAAGTATGTATTTTTTTATCAAGGGAAATTTAAATTCATAAGTATGTATTGATCTAGTGTTTCAGATCCATTCTCCTAGAAGGCAGCAGCCCCCCGCTTCCGTTGGGAGCTTGGCATGTGAAAGGGTTATGGCTTATATTTTGACTCAAAAACCTCAAATCCTCCGTCTGAAAGAAATCACAAATTAATTAATGGAGAAAAACTTTTTCACGGAGTTTTCCGCGCATAATTATTTACAGAGGTGAATCTCAAGCGTCTAAAGCGTTTTGAACGGTCCGAATTATAATGACCTTTTCCCGGAAAAGTTTCATTTAAATACAGACCGTCCAAAACTGAAACGAACGGTTAAGATTACGTGGCTTCGTGAACAGCTCTATTTACAGCGGCTCCGTGAATAAGTATATTTCTTAATCTCTCGTTTGGACAACCTAGCTACCCGCTTCCTACATTAAAAAATGTCGATTTTTAAATATGGGTTGATGCTGATGCCTTAACCCACCAGCATTTCTTTCGACCATCTGTTGGTCGTTTGTAGAAATAGTGTACATCGTTGCGTTAAATTTTTTTTAATGTAGGGTGTCTCAGGCCATCTTGCTTGCAGATTAATCCTTACAGATCTTTCCACAACCATTGCACAAGTTTACGCTTGGGGTGAGGTGGCCCCAAGAGTTGTTGGCAAAAAGAATCGAACTTAAGACCTTAGGATAGAGAAAACACCTGAGTCTCGGGCCAAGACCACTTGACCAATCCCTTGGATTAACGTCGTTGTTTTTTAATTTAGTTTTCTTTTTGTTTTCAATCTTTCTAGAAGGTAACAGACACAAATTGCATTTGAATATTCCACCACGAAAGTCCGAAGTCTGCTTGGAAACGTTTTGAACTGCTCCGATTCAGGTGAAACAGGCGTACGTGTTGCATCTAGGGGAAAAAAATAAAAAATCCAAAATGTAGTGCTGGGAAAAAATTATATTTATAAAAAAAAAATTCAAAATATATGGCTGGACAAAGTAAATATTACATACGCAATGTAAATCATCGATAGACCACTTCAACTCGACTCGTCAGCGATCAACTGGATGGATTAAACAATTTAAAACACGCGGTGAGACATTTGAATAGCAAATAAATTAAACTTGAGCATATTTTGAAGATTTTTAAAGTGAGATTCAAAAAACACATAAGTCTCGAATCAAGACCACGTATCGTACATATACACAATCATAGAAGTCTTTTTAATGAATGTAAGGTTTGCTTTTACAAATATGCTTTGTTTAAGATATGTGTTTTTTAAATATATTTTACCAATTTTTAGAACATAATAATAACTCCGAGTATTTGTAAACAGGAAAAATCGATCTAAGGCAATAAGTTTTCTAAATTTTAAAAACCTCAGTGTACAATGCTTATGAAAAATAATTTATTTAGAAAAAAGAAGAGGCCTCAAATAAAAAAACTGAGGATTTTTAGAGATGAGAAGATTTATTTATGGGAGCAAGAAAAGATTAAAATTAACAAGGAAGGCTAGCTGTAGGAAGATGAAGAGAGAGTGATACGCCGGGAAGTTCAAGGTGAAGTGAATTTTATTTTATTTTCTTTTCTTTTAAATTTATACTTTCTCCCATGAAATTAGAGAAAGCACCGTATTTTATTATACGTTCATAGTAGTATATAGTGTAGATAGACAGATACATACCACCAACCATAAGTCGATCATATCTTTTTAAATTAACAAAAACCGTTAATCTTTAGGCTGATCTTGCGTTTATTTAAAATTTTGAAACTCAACAATCTACATAATGCGTTTATTTAAAATTCGAAATTCAAAATATACGTATTGCCATTTAACCCCAAATGGGATAGGTTAATGGTCAAGGTCTGAGACTTAAGGGTTTGCTTCCTCTTAAAATTTCATGTTTAAAACCTTTCAGGTGTTATCAACTCTTCTGAGGCCAGTCCATATAGACCATTTGCTTCGGTTTCAAATGGGACTTTGGGGGCCTCTGCTAGTGGATGATAAATACGTTTATGATCCCTAAGATTAATCGAGACGTCTCCGGACATCTGGTTAGTAAAAAAAACAAGCAACGTCAATACGTCATGGAAGAATCAAAGTATATATGTATGGCCGCAATTTTTTTTGCATACATAAGAAAGAGTTGAAAAAACTGGCAATTGAAAATTGTGATTAGAGATTTGGATTAGCAGTTGTTGAGAATAGGCGAGAAATCAAAGTTAAAAATGCACGCAGTTGACAACGTGCGATTTGAATCAAGTAGCAGGCCGGGCCGACGAAATTAGATTATCAACTTCGTAAGGTTCATCTGGGGGCTGGCTGACTTTTGCAAGAAAAATTTAAAAAATAAAATTAAAAGATAACCGATTCAGGGCGATAAGTTTTTTCGATTTTAAAAACCTCGGGGTACAATGTTTATGAAAAATAGTAGTAATTCATTTTCAAAAAAGAAGAAGCCCCAAATAAAAAACCAAGGATTTTTAGGAGTCCGACTCCTCTCCGGTTTCTATAGAATTGGAGGATTTTTTTAGCTAAAGCATCTTTTTTCAATGTGATGCCACTGGAGTACAAGGTGGTGTGAATTATCGCACTCCGATTGGTTTAACATTTAGAAAGTTATTTTTGAGACTTTTTTATATTTTCTCCCACGAAAGATAAAGCACCATATTTTTTTATGCGTGCGTACTCCTAGTATATCGCATAGATAGATACATAAACCGATCCATACCATCAAGTAGAGCTGGGCAATGAACACAAAACACGATAACACAATATGAACCGGACACGAAATTAGCGTGTTAGGGTTGATCATTTCTGACACGAAACACGAAAATGACACGATTCGAGAACACGAATTCTAAATGGATCAAGTTAGGTGGTTTGTGACACGAACCTGACTGACTCGATACGAACACAAGCCGACATGACTTGTTATCTAGGTCTACCATCAACCATAAGTCTTTGCTTTTTTAATTGACATAAAAGGTGATGTGAATTATCTTATTACTTTTTTATATTTTCTCTCACGAAAGATAAAACACCATATTTTATTAAACGTGCGTACTCCTAGTATATCGCATAGATAGATAGATAAATCGATCCATATCATCAACAATAAGTAGTAGTTTTTTTAATTGACATAAACCATTAATCTTTAGGCTGACCTTGCGTTTATTTAAGATTTGCAACTCAACAATCTTAAGCTGACCATGTGTTTATTTAAAATTTGAAACTCAACAATCTGTGCATTGCATTTATTAAAAATTCGAAACTCAAAATTTACATACGTATTTCCCTTTAACTCCAAATGAGTTGGTCTAGTGTTCAAGAACTGAGATTTAGAGATTTACTCCCTCCTAAGCAATGATGGAGACAGAGGGGCTAGTAGTGGCGGTCGCCCCCCCTACGATTCTAAAAAAAATACTACTATTACATTGAAAAAAAAGGGGCAAATTTTCATAGTCATCCCTCTAGTTTTATGGTTATCTCAATTTCATCCCTCTAGTTTTAATTGTCTCAATTTTGTCCTTGTAATTTGTTTTACGTTCCAAATTGGTAAAATCGTTAACACCGTTAATGAAACTAACGGAAAAAATATGATTAAAAATTAAGTACTCCAATTTTCAATCTAGTTGAACCGGTGCGAAGATCTTATTTTTTTGATCATTTTATCCTAGATGGTCGTAATGGATTTTTGGCTCTAAGGCCTTTCAATGAACATCCTAAGAGAGTCCTGAAACTAAATAAGGAGTTTTTGAATGCTCGTTGAAAGGCTTTAGAGCCAAAAATTCATTACGACCATCGAGGATAAAATGATCAAAAAAATAAGATTTTCGCACCGGTTCAACCGGATTGAAAATTGGAGCACTTAATTTTTTAATCATATTTTTTCCGTTAGTTTCATTAACGGTGTTAATGATTTTTCCAATTTGGACTACAGGGACGAAATTGAGACAAATGAAACTAGAGGGACGAAATTGAGACAATCGTAAAATTAGAGGGACGACTATGAAAATTTGCCAAAAAAAAATTATTATCAAAATGTATAGTCTTGCCTCTCTCCAGAAATATGGCTTGCCTCCCCTGCGCGAAATGTCAGTAGTAGTGAATAAATACTCATTGCAAGATTTTTCAATGAGCCAAGTTTCACATTATACAATAAAATCAATGGAGATGGATACGAAATTACCAATAAATATCCATTATAAAGAGATGTTACTAAGTTTGGGTTGTTTTATGCATTTTGTTTGATTGCAAGATTTTCCCAACAAGTTCTATTCTGATAATGACATTGAATTAGCTTGGACAAGTCTTGCACGCTAGCTATTGTACAAAGCGGTAAGGACATGGCCATCAATCTCTAACGATGAAACATGAGAATCTCAATCAATGGTTGCAAGATTTTTTTAGAACAAAACAAAGATGGAAAGATGAAGAGATGCTATTCTTGTCTATTCTTTAATAATTACATATGTATTTTCCAAGTCTTTGCGGCTCTATAGATGGAAAGATGAAGAGATGCTATTCTTGTCTATTCTCTGATAATTACATATGTATTTTCCAAGTCTTTGCGGCTCTATAGAATCCAAAAAAATATGCCATAAGTGATCGTAAAATTTTTTGAACGAGTCAAGCTCACATTGCTATACAAACGGAATCAACATGGAAAAATGAGGAAAGACTCTTCTGATCAATTCTATTATATAATGACATGCGACTTTGCCAAGTTTTTGTTACTTTATGGAGTTCTAGTAACATAGACGTTAGTGATTGAAAGATTTTTATAGCAGAGTCAAGACTTAAGACCCATCTAACAAATATGAACAGAGAAATTAAGATTTCTATCAAATTTAATAACTTTTGCGTGCTACCTTGCTAAGCTATTATCACAACGTATTTGGTCCCCCAAAGATATACTAGTCAAGGTGCATACATAAGGATGGAGCTAGGAGGTCTAGTAGGGGTAACTACCACGACAAGAATTTTAGAAAAAATAATTATTATATGTAAAAAAAAGTTATCCCAACTTGTATAGACTCGTACCGCTAGATTTTTTGAAAAAATTAAGGAGATCCAAAATAGTATTCCAAAACTATATTTTAGTCTTTTTTGTACTCCATGTGCAAACAGCAAACATCATTTACTATAGTTTTATTATGTTATTTTAATTTTTCCTAGATTCGATAATTATTCATATTGCAATGCAAGTTTTTTTTAGTATACATTTAATTTGTGGACTTGGGGATACTGCCAATCGAGAGTGCTTGGCATTGGCGTCGAACGGTTAATCCGGCTGTTTATGTACTTAGATTAGATCCGAGTTGTCCGTGCCGAGATGAACGGCCAGATTGGCCGCTTGGCGCCCTGCCAAGCACCCCTCGCTTGGCAGCATCCCCCAATCCTTCGCATTTTGCCACAGCTAGGATAAAATCCTGACTCCGTCCCTACTCCTAAGATCTCGTGTATATTCAAAATCTTTTAGATGCTATATATCAACTATTCTGAGGCCAGTTCCTGCAGAGTGTTTGCTCTGGTTTCATGTGAGGGCCCTGCTAGTGAATAGTGGTTTATGAATTTTTACGATTAATCGAGTTGTGCGTAAGACGACCTGAACACCTAGTTATAAAAAAAAAAAAAGGCAACGTCTGAAAGAATCAAAATATGTATGGCGCGCGTCATTGCATACACAAGGAAGAGTTGAAAGAGTTAAAAAAAAACTTGCCAATTGCAGAAAGTCAAATCTGTGCACAGTAGACTATTAAAAAAATTTGAATGAAAAGTTAGATGATTAAATCAACTACTTATAGGTATCACATTGAACTGATTTTTTGCGGAGACCCTTGAAAAAATATTTTAAACATAATAACGGTTCGAATCACTTGTGTGAAACTTACAGTGGGCCCCATCTAGAAATATGTGCACAGATTTGCTGTGCCAGTAGACTGGTTCTACCAATTGTGATTAGAGATTGGGATTAGCAGTTGCTGAGAATTAGCAGTTGCTGAGAATAGGCGAGACATCAAAATTAGTAAACATGCACGCATTTCACAACGTGTGACTGAATCAAGGTTTATCTGGGGGGTTGACTTTTGCAAGAAAATTTTTTAAAATAACAATTTTTGTTGGGCTAACAAATGCAAAATCGGCCAAAGAGGCCTTTAGTCAGATGGTGGCATCAGGGTTTCATTTATGTGCCGGGATAAAGAGGTTAGTAGTTTAACTCCTCTTTTAAAATGTAATCTATCTAACTATTTTAATTATACTGTCTATTGCTGGTAAAAAAAAGAAAACAAAAATTCACACTCGCGATTAGTTTCTTCGAGATTTCTACTGTATTCTATCTAACTATTCATTTAGAAGAAGAAAGAATGCAGAGAAATCAACATTGATAGTGATGTGGTTGGTGGCAGTTCGCAATCCGACGAAGTAAATGCCCGGCCCACATGTAGAATTTTCAAACTCATTAATTTTTATGAGTAGAGTAGATTAGGTTTAACGAATGATAAAAAAAAAATAAGAAAAAATATTTCGACATCTACTACTACTTGAGTTTTTTTTTCCTCCAAACAAGCAAAAAAAAAATCCCAACAACAACATCAATAAATTGAGTGTTTTGGATCTACGTACCTTATCATCTTAATTGAAGAATGATTCAATTTTAGCCCAAAATTGTTCCTTTTCCGTTTAAAAGAAAATGGCCTTTGTTGCTGATTACAATTTTCTATCCCTCTCCACCCAATCTCGGGTCTGTCAATTTGGAAAAATATACAGCCTCAAAGGAAATTGATTCAAAGTTGTATGGATTCGTGGTCGCTTTTCCGACACCGACACACCGGATATGTTCGGTGTCGTACTCGGTTAAAAATTACAGGATCCAACGACTCATGGGCCATATCGGAATTGAAGAGGCTGTAAGATCATATCAGAAACCTCTGCAGGGCAAAGCAGACACCACACAAACAGGCCTGAATATATGAAAGCCTCTGCATTATGTTGGGCCAAGACAGCCAACCAAATTTGGTAGGGTCCAGGAAAATAGGCTTTGAAATTTTGAAATGTCACTTCGAATTTAATGCAAGAAAAAAGGTTCCAATCGAACAACTGCATATGCATAAATTGAGGAGGCCGAGGAGCTAGCACATGGCTTGTACCGTTGTACGGCATGGGGGACCAAGGCTCCAGCTACTTTCAAATCCACCCAAAATGATTCGGCCCGACACGCAAAAATCCCGTCCCCATATCTCAAATCAGTTCAGCTTTTCTTTTACGGAGTACTCCTCTGTTTCAATTTGTTTATCTAATTATCGAAATACGTCTTTTTCAAAAATATACTTATATCTTACATTTTATAATTTTTTTTATGATTTTGAAGATTTTGTATAATAAAACTAATTGAGATCCATCAAACAAGATCCATATTGCATATTAAAAACATTATGAATTGAAAATTATAGCCAATTCTTTGAGAGGTCAAACGCTCTAAAAAAGTCAAAAATGGAACAAACAAATCGGGACGGAGGGAGTAGTATTTTTTTTTCGACGGTCAGGGTATCCGGACCATCTTACGTGCACATCAACTAATCCTCTTCCGGATAATCAATTCCGGGATTACAAAATTCCTGAAAAAGTACGTACTTGCGGCTTGACCCCAATGTGGGGCTCCGATGAACGTGACTCGCTTCCTCTGGAACTGCTGTTCGTCTGGATCTAACCTCGTTCTCATGAATCTAACATGCACCACGAAGCACGACTAAAGACCACACCGGAGGAGCCCCGGAATGGCCTTCTGGTGTGAGGATGAGAATAGTGCAGGGAGAGGAAAGCAAAGGACCAGGGTTTCGAGGAGTAGAAGACGATGTACATTTTAGTGCTGCTATCCATTGGTATTTATAGAGGGTTCTTGGCTTACTCTCCAAATTCGTCTATGCATATTGTGGGAAACATGGCCGAGTCCAGTTGTCTAGCTCCAGGCCGAGCTGAGCTTCAAGGGAGCTGTCATGGAAAACATGGCCGAGCCCAGTTGTCTAGCTCCTGGTGGAGCCGAGCTTCGGGAGAGCTATCATGGAAAATATGACCGAGCCTCGTGGACTAACTCCGGGATGAGCTCTAATAGGAGACATGGTTGAGCCTCATGGCCTTCCGCCGAACGTAGCGATTGTGGCCGAACAAGAATATTTGGACCACTACACCCAAGAATAGAATCATGATTAATTGTGTGAGGGCAAACCTGCCAACCAATTGGACTAAACTCTTGATCCCGTGACGCAGCGGAATTCACGAGAGATTAGTTAGCGTACTAATCAATACGAGATAAACAACTCATCACAACGAGCAATTCTTGCACACAAGAAAGAAAGAGAAAATCTCTATAATATTATTAATCAAAAGCTAAAAAGTTAAATAAATATTAGGTTACAACCCCTTATATAGGCTGAAACCCTAGAAACTCTAAAAATAAACTTATAAAATAAAAAGTTCCATAATTTGGGGTTTTTCCTAAAACTGAAAATGGGAAAGAAAAATAAGACTTTTCCAAAAAGAATCAACTTAAAATGAATTACGAACTTAGAGTTATTAACGAAACAAATCTTTCATAAAACGATAAAATAACGCAATTGAAAGCCTAAACGAAGAAATTAGGCCGAAAAGCATAATTCATCATCAACCTTAAGGTTTATGAGTATGGACCGGAGCGTGAAAATAAGTCAGCCCACCAAGTTTGGGCCTATTCTGAGCTCGTCCGAATTCAACCAATTTGGGTAATCTGAAATTAAACACCGTTTGGCCTTCCGGGGCTTGGCTCGGTCCACTGATCATGAAATTGGGCCTCCACGTGTTCTACATCACCCCGTTCGTTTAAGGGTTTTGGCTTTTAGATTCTAATTATTATTTTATTTCTCTTAAATTATTACTCTCATTTTTCTTTCTATCTCTTTTCAATCATCACCTCTATTTTCAATCATTACTCTATTTTTTTCTACACTCATTACCTACAAATTCAAAATCCCAAAACGAATGTGGTTCTAGCTTAAGTCATGCATGGGGTCATAACTCTAAACAAAGTTTTCAATATATTTTTTATATCTCTCGTCACTCATTTCTTTTAAAAATATTTCTTAAAATTCAAACCGAATAAGGCCTAGGGGTTTAGTTCATCAGCCTTCCATCCAAACACATTTCATTCCATATTATCGTTCTTTCTGAAGGTCTTTATCCTTTCATGTAGGCCTCTCACCATTTATTAGTGCATCCACAGTGATGCATCACATTCTTTATATTAAAATTATCCCATTTAAAATATTATTTCTTTATTCCAAAAAAAAGACAGCAAAGAAAAAAAATAGGCAAACCAAAAGCCTCCCCTCTCTCTAACTTTACTCTCTGACTTAGAGGCAGAACAAAGAAAAGAAAGAAGGCCTGTCGCTGTTGATAAAAGAAGGCGCCGGAGGCCCGTTGATCAAAGAAGACCCGGCGTTGATCGAGGCCATGCCGTCGTTGAAGACCATGCCGTCGGTGTCGCTGAAGGTAAACCGCCTCATTGCCTCGATCTAGTAAAGCTAATAGATTAAAGAATAAAATGTTGTCTGCCGAATGAACAATGACTTACGGGAAGACGTGAGGCACTGTAGCTAGCAAAACTACAAAATTGTTGAAGTAGCAAAGGTGTTAAAGAGTCTGATGCCGGTGAGTTTTACATGATTTCCTCGCTAGTATAGTTGCAGAGGGGGTATGACGAGGGAGATGCGGATGCCCTATGTCGTTGGAGTAAAGATCCTAGTTGAGGAGTCTCTTTTCTTTTCTAACAGAGACACGAGACATGTTGCTTTAATCTAAGCCACATAATAATATTCCTGTGGTAGGATTCTCGGTCTCACTTTCAATCATCGCTTCATGCCTTTGTTCTCACGAATTTTAATAGACTCAAATATTTCTCAAAAATATTTTCACACTCCCCCTCTTGCTTATATGTTCACACGTTGTCTGACTTAGTCCCCATGCACCTCTCATAGATACAAGCCCTGCATGAGTATTTTTCCTTTTTATTTTTCCCTCAAAATATTGGAAAACCCTATTTTTAGCACAGATATAATGGAAAGGCAATACAGATCACCTTTAGCCTGGCCATAGCTCTCTAACTTGCAACCTCTATCTACAAAATGGTCCGGACAAGGCCACTTCGGCTAGAAAGGCCTTGGCACGAGTTGTTGTCCATTAAACAATATACCAAATTTGAACATTCAATTGTAAAAAAATACTCATTTCATCCCAATTTAATAGTCTCTCGTTCAATTTTAACCGGGTACAAAAATTATTTATATCTTTAAATTGATAATGAATAGTATATTCAATATGGATTTTATTTGATAAATCTCAATTAATTTTATGATACAATGTTTTTAAAATCATATAAAATATTATAAACTACAATATATAATCAATTAAAAAGTAACACAAATTTTCAAAAGAAACTAGTATTAAATTGGTATGGAGGGAGTACAATTCAAGATTTAACCAGATAAAAGGAAAAGGCAAAAAAACATAAAATTTGAAAGCATTTTCAATGGTTAACAATTTGTCAATTACTATTTCACTCTCCTTTTGTATTTCAGCCTCTAAAATAAATGCAAAATTACAGGATCCAACGACTCATGGGCTATTGGAATTGAAGAGGCTGTAAGATCACATCCGAAACCTCTGCAGGGCAAAGCAGACACCACACAAACAGGCCTGAATATATCAAAGCCTCTGCATTCTTTGTTGGGCCAATACGGCCAACCAATTTAGGTATGGCCACACATGGCTTGTATGGTATGGGGGACCAGGGCTCTAGCAACTTTCAAATCCACTCAATATGATTCGACCCGACATGCAAAAAAACCCCTGTCCACATATCTCAATCAGTCCAGCTTTTCTTTTACGGAGTATTTTGTTTTCGACGGTCGGGGTGTTCGAACCATCTTACACGCATCTCAACTAATTATCTTCCGGATAATCCATGTCGGGATTACAAAATTCACGAAAAACTACGTACTTGTGGCTAGCTTAACCCCAAGAATAGAATCATGATTAATTGTGTGAGGGCAAACCTAGCAACCAATCGGGCTAAACCCTTGGGGTTTAGTTCATTAGCTTTTCATCCAAATGCATTTGATTCCATATTATTTCCTCCGTCTAAATTTGTTTGTCTAATTGTCGAAATTCGTGTTTTTCAAAAATATATTTATATCTTACATTTTATATTTTTTTTTATGATTTTGAAGATTTTGTTTAATAAACCTAATTGAAATCTACCAAACAAGATCCATATTGCATATTAAAAATATTACGAATTAAAAATTATAGACAATTTTTTTAAAGGTCAAATACTTTCAAAAAATTAAAAAGGGAACAAACCAATCGAAACGGAGGGAGTTTCGTTCTTTCCGAAGGCCTTTTTCCTTTCAAGTAGGCCTTTCACCATTTATTATGGAGCTTGACAATTTTGTTAAGATCCCAGTTGAGGAGCCTCTTTTCTTTTCTAACAGACACGAGACAGGTAGCTTTAACCTAAGCCACATAATAATCCTGTGGTAGGATTGTCTCACTTTCAATTATCCATTTATGCCTTTGTTCTCACAAATCTTAAGACTCAAATATTTCTCAAAAATATTTTCAGTTTTTCACACTCTCGCTCTTGCTTATACGTTCACACGCTGTCTGACTTAGCCTCTACCTCTCATAGCTATAAGCTCTATATGAGTGTTCGGATCGAGTATCTACACACATCGGATGTCGTTGATTCTCGCAAAAGGGCCCCTCGTTTTTTTTTTATAGAATATTTTGGACGGCTCGGATTGGCAGTCCGGTGGGCGGAGTTGGCCCGGTGGGACTGTCGGTTCACGGTCGATATGGTTTTGGTCGGTGCACATAGCACTACTCCAATTTAATAGTCTTATTCTATTTTAACCGAGTAAAAAATTATTTATATCTTTAAATTAATAATACATATTATATTCAATATGGATTTTATTTGATAGAATTCAATTATTTCTATAATACAATGTTTTTAAAATTATATAAAATATTATAAATTACAAGATATAATAGATTAAAAAGTGACACAAATTTTTAAAAGAAACTAATATTAAATTGGAATGGAGGAGTACAATTCAAGATTTAACCAGACAAGAGGAAAAGGCCAAAAAAAAATTGAAAGCATTTTCAATGGTTAACAATTTATCAATTACTATTTCACTCTCCTTTTGCATTTCAGCCTATAATAAAGGCAAAATTTAAGAAGTCATTTTTTTAGAATGAGGTTTTGTTTTGGGTTGTCAAACGCCAAAAAACCATAATGCTAGATGGTTCGAAATGTGAACCCAAAAATATTCTACAAAAGATAAATCACAGGTTGAGATTTACTTTGATATTATTTGTACCATTGATTTATCTTCTTGGGATGATTTCGGGCTATCTAGCATTGCTCCCAAATGGTCTCTTCGTGTGAGCATGCGTAAATAGGAATATGAACGTGAAAGCATCTTTAAAATACGTTTCAACCTCTTAAATTCACGTGACCCGACCCTTTTAGACGGTACGGAGTGAGTTTAGGCTCGATATAGATCTAGACGTTAGTTTGTCTCTTTGTCCTTGTGTTTTCATTTATTTTTTCCTGTGATAGATAGTTTGTAGATTCTTTTACATTGTATTTGGATGATTTTGCTGTAAATGACGCTTGACATTATTGAAATGAATTTCGTATTAAAAAAATAAATAAATTGCAAATGTGGTGCGAAAATTAACACATTTTGGAAAATTGGCAGTGGTGCGCTTTTACAGGTTGGAACGTCCAAATCCAATAATGAAGTAAAGGCAGGCGGGATCTGGTAAGGTCCCGATTTCCAACGCACAGCCTCAGCCACAAAAAACAAGTGGTCAATACGTCTCCACCCCAGAACCAGGAAAAAACCTTGGCCTCTTTGGCGCCACGTCATTAGCCGGCTAATTTTAAGCCGCTACGAGGGCCCCACTGAACTTTGGACATGTTTTTAAAAGACCGGGATAATCTAGTGCAGTGGGCCACGGAATTATAAGCATTATCGGCAATCGCCAGAATACTGTCCTTTACACGCCAGAATACTGTCCTTTACACGTGGAATCTTTATTCTATTCGGCTGGTCCCGTCAGACCAACTAATTGAAAGCCTGATGTCCAATTAGGATCCGGCTACTGGATAGAAGAATGTACAGTTGAATTTGAATGGTAGTCAGGTAAATTTTTTTGTTATGGGTACAAAATTGAAAACAAATATAGACTATTAATAACACTATTAGACGATCATTTGAATCGCAGCTCCAGACAAGTCAGATTCGTCCAGCTATTCTATAAATAATTATGTGGGTACTGACCCGCATGCGCGATCTGGGTCCATGCCAGTGGTACCATGGATGAAATGCTATTTGACCTCGCTGGCGTGTAGGCCGGGGTGAAGCCAAGAATTTTGGATAGTGGAGTTAATCCATTTGCAAGAATTTTTTTTTTCCTTTAAACAACTGAATTAAGAGGTTAATTATAATGTAGATATACACAAATAAATGTAAGTTTGGTTTATAATTTTCGTAATGTATGGTAGCCTCTTTCGTAATATTATCGATCAACTCTTGAAAAGAAGAGAATACATGTGATTATTATACATTGGAAGTAAGCTGGAGTAATTTATGGAGTAATTTTTTTGGGAGTCAAAATACCAAAATTTGACTATAAATTAGTCAATATCCTTGTAAGAAATTAAAATGGGTGGAATTAAGTGACCACATTTGTATCTATATGCATGCCTCCGTCCATGGGAAATTATCCTTAGTTTCTAACGCATAATATAGTTGTTCAATAGCTGTAATCAATTTCAATTTTGCTAAGAGCATGTATATCAATAATAGCTTAAATACCTAGTAAGAAAACATCTTTTTTACTTTATCTATCCATTATTTTCTATCCCACCACACCAACCTCTCTACTACTCCTTGCTATTCCATTGAACAGTATAAAAAAATACTCCACCTGTGGTAAGGTACTCGGGTAGAGTGGGTGTGGGACAGAGGAGAGAGAGAAAGAACAATATTTTAATCTTTTGCTCATGAATAGTTGCTCGGTAGATGTAGAGAGAATTTTTCAAAAAGAAAAAATTGCTTCAGATTTGCAGAGACTACTGCAAGCTGTTTTTGGGCCTTTAATTCGGTAAAATAGCTACAAATGTTGGTTTTGCTAGTCTCATTACATGCTCTAACAAAAGCTTTCGCATGCTCTCGTTAAACTTGCCCCACCCCAACTCATTTCACCTCCCTTCTTAACCAATTCAACCAAGCCTTGATTGGTGTTTGGAGCCTCGCTTTTTAATTTTTAATTTGTATTTTGATTATTGACATTTTGGTCACAATGTGTTTTAAATCAGGTAAAGTGTTTAAAAAATATGTGAAGAATATATTTTACAATCGAAATATAGCATTTAAGAGATAAATGATGAAAATAAATATTGAGTAATTTTTTTAACATGTTGCCCTTGGTTCTTTGTTATGGCATTAAAAGATGGATGAATAATATTTTTAACCATTTATTTAAAACTATATTGTGAAATATTTTTTGGGTATTGAATGCGCTTAACAAATAGTACATGTATCACATAGCTGAAAGTCTCAAAGTAATTTTTGGCTATGTTCGTTTTCAAATTTTACTTTATTTTTCAATTATTATCTTATATTTTTTTTCAATTATTATCTTATTTTTTAAATTATTAATTTCATTTCTCTCTCTACCTCTCTTCACTCATTATTTCACTTTCCAATTATTATCTTATTTCTTTCTCCACCCACTATTAAAACTAAAGGGAATGACTTCGGTGTCCCCGGTCATTTTGGGGACACCGTAACTTTTGGCATAACAAAACCATTATAAGTATAACCAAATTCATTACAAGTATAACCAAAACCATTATAAGCATAACCAAAATCATAACAAGGCATAATTTGGTTGGTTATGCCTTGGTTGATTTTTGGTTATGCCTTGATTGGTTTTTTGTTATACCTTGATTATGCCATGTTATGGTTCTATTATACTTGTAATGATTTTTGTTATGTTTGCAAGGGTTCTGTTATACTAAAAATTACGGTGTCTCCAAAATGACCGGGGACACCATAGCATCATCCAAAACTAAAATACCCAGAGGCAAAAAAAAAACAAAAAAAACAAGTTGTTTTCAAATGAGAAGTGGGTCTACACATCAGGTTTCGATACCCTTTTCCATGTAGATAAAAAGGAGCCAAATTGAGGTAAGATTGAAGTCTTTGAGAAGAAGAAGAAGAAGAAGAAGAAGAAGAAGAAGAGAGTTTGAAATCTCAGTCTCTATCCATCTGCTGAAGTCCAAAGGAGCCATGGCCGCCTCCATGAATAACAGCAACAGCCTCTCCCTTGCAATGGAGAGAACCGGCGAATGGTAAATCCTCCACCCAATTATCCTCAGTCCACGCCATTAATGATCTCCAACGCAAGTTCACGTCCTAATTCTTTACCTGCTAATTTTTTTCAGGGTCTTCTCTCCAGACGTCCCAACTGATGTAGTAATCGAAGTAGGCGACGCCAGTTTTAACCTTCACAAGGTACGAGAATATGTTCTCATTTTGAACTTAATCAAAGTTATTATCTATTTCTGCACATTTCCGTGCAATTGTTGAGATAATTAATTGTAGTTTTTATTCGATAATGTTGCAGTTCATGCTTGTAGCAAAGAGCAATTACATAAGAGAACTGATAATGGAATCGGAAGAACCTGATTTGGCGAGGATCGACCTCTCCGATATCCCCGGTGGGCCCGAGGCATTCGAGAAGGCGGCCAAGTTCTGCTACGGCGTCAATTTCGAGATCACGGTTCACAATGCGGCGGCTCTTCGTTGCGCCGCCGAATACTTACAAATGACCGACGAGTACTGCTGCGACGACGGCAACCTCGCCGGCCGCACGGAGGATTTCCTCTCTCAAGTTGCACTCAGAAGTCTGTCTGGCGCGGTTTTTGTCCTCAAGTCGTGCGAATATCTTCCTGAGGCGGAAGATCTCAACATCGTCAAAAGATGCGTCGAGGTCGCGAGTGCTAAGGTAAATACTAGTAGTCCCTGCTAACTCTTTAAACGCGCTTGATTTTGTTCGTATTTGCTAATCACAAGACGAATGTGTCAACAACAGGAAAATATAAGTGGCTGATCTCCATAGGTGCGTGCTAGTCTAGACATCCCTTTATTTAAAAAAGGGACATGGCTTCGATCCCTGCCATGGGGTGATTTAAAAAAGGGACATAGCTTCGATCCCTGCCATGGAGTGAAACTGCAGGGGTGGAGTTCACCCCTTTGCCCCCCCCCTATTGGCCTTGATTTTGTAATCCAAGTTGTTCATAATCAAATCTCGTCAAAGACGCTAGTTGTCATCAAAGTACATTTCAATCTGACATCGATAAGTCCGCCCATAATTCGAGCACAATTAGATTTAGTGTGCACGAAACTCATTACTGATGTCGGATTGAAATTATTTTGGGGACCATAAATTCGATGAGATCTAAAACATGCACAATTCGGATAATAAAATTAAGGCCGACAACTTTGCGGTGAACTGCACCCCTGCGGTTTCATCCCATTGGGAGAGAAGCCATGTCCGCCACAGGATAGCGGATTTTGTGCAAAAAGCTTCTCGATATTCATGAAATATGGACATTAAAATGTGTATTCATAATTGTAATAGCATTTCCATTAGTCTTTTTATATTTTAGACCAAATTACATCTTAAAAATTTATTTTATTATTTTAGCTATTCATTTTTAAAATGTCGACTACGTCAGACTCTTTACTCTTATTTTCTACTCAATTAAATATTCATACTTTTGTATTTCCTTTATTTATTTTCACATTTCTCTCCTAATTAAGTATTTGTTTTTCATTTGGTTCTATGACTATCTTAGGGTTTGTACATGATAGCTCTAGAGCCAAAAATTAATTATGATTATTTAGAATAAAATGATCAGAAATATAAAATTTTTTTACCAGTTCAATTATATTGAAAATTGAAGTACTTAATTTTTTAATCATATTTCTTAATATATAAACTGTCTAAAAAAATTAATTGCTCAAATTTTCAATCCACTTTGAACAAGTACGAATATTTTATTTTTCTGATCATTTTAAAGAATTATAATTATTTTTTTGGCTCTAGAGCTTTCATATAAGAGCCTTAGAGAGATAAGTGTGAACGTAGCTTTAGGGTTTTCATATGAGAATCTTAGCGTAAAAAATTAATTATGATCCTTTAGGATAAAATTATTAAAAAAATAAAATTTTCGCACTGGTTCAACCAAATTCAAATTTAAGTGTGTGACTCAAAAAACCAAACTGGTTTTTTGAAACAAAAATATTAAAATATGGTTTAAAGGGTGAACAGTAACTCTTTTGTTTCAAGAGCCACTGTAGCAAAGCTACTCATCTTGCAAAGTGGAGAGGAAGGAAGAGAGGTTGGTACAAGACACTTTTTGTTCATTTCCTTGTTTTTGCTCTTTACTTTAGTTTAAAGAGGTATTTGAAAGAGCCACGTGCGGATACTCTAAAACATCTATTACAATTCTCAATTTTAGCAATAAGTTAGTATTACCCATGCATCGAAAGGATATATTTATCGTTCCGGTAGGGTTGCTTATATGCTCAAGGCAATTTCATTGAAATTGTGGACTCAAATTTACAAGCGAATATAAATCTAATTTCATCAATGGGTAAACGTAGAAGCTAGTGAGGTCAAGTCTCTCTCAACTTGACCAAGGGTGAGTTGTGGACGCCGACAGCCTGGATCGATAGGCTGAGGTCCGGAGCGCGTTTGAAGGAGACTGTGTGGGTTAGCATTTCAATTGCATTGTGAAGTACTTATTTCCAATACATGAACATATTGGATTTTCGAATACAGAAAGAACATGAAAAAGAAACTATGACTAGCATTGCGAGTAGTCTATGCTAAGTTGAGTGAGTAGCTTTGCAACTCTATGCTGTAGATTTGTCTTCCACATTCTGTGCTTTCGCACATGGCAGAATTATGTATATCTTGATCTTAGCGAGATTTTTTTTAAAAATTTGTTTAGCACCTGTATACACCAGTATCGGATAGATCAAATTGTCTAATTATCACATAAAGCATGCCACTCCATTGCCGCATACACATGGCAATTGCATCACCAGTAGCATTTAGGTCCCGTTCCGCTAAGATTCTTATTTTTTAAGTACTTATGTATCGCTTTACGAGACATGATGTCATTCTCTCATAATACATCACCTCTAATGTAAAAAAATAATTACTTATTTTAGTTAGTGGAATACATCCTTAACATACAAAGCTATCTTGCAGGCTAACAATGAGGCAAACTCCCCAAGCCGATCTCCGCCGAATTGGTGGACGGAAGAGCTATCGATCTTAGACATATCTTCCTTCAACAAAATCATCACAGCAATGAAATCACTTGGCGCGAAACCCCTAACCGTAGCAAGCGCAATAATCACCTACACCGAAAAATCGCTCCACAATCTCGCTAGAGACCATTCTGGAAATGGCGCCAGAAAATCCTCCGACTCTGACGTCAGAATCCAGCAGAGAGATCTCCTATCATCGATCATCGCCCTAATGCCGGTTGAAAAGGCGGTGTTTCCGATCAACTTCCTCTGCTGCCTCCTCCGCTCCGCAATCTTCCTTCGATGCGCGAACAGTTGTAAAAACGAGATCGAGAACAGGTAATATTTCCAGAAGGGATGCAAATGGATCTTCTGGTTCACCAATCGTTGATGGTTCTAAAACCGCTAAAACTACGTTGCATGCATTAGTACATAGAATGAGTACTGGAAAATATAAAAGATCGTAGGGCCATACGAGCTCTCCGTAATAATTTTGGCTCATTCCTTTAGCCAATTTAGCTTGTAATATATATACACGATCATTCAAGTCAGGTTTTGCTCTAATTACAGGATCTCGGCGGTTCTGGAGCACGTGAAGGTCGAAGATCTGATGATTTTGACTGTCAGTTACGACGGCGGGAGGCTGCTTGATTTGGAGAGTGCGAGGAGGATTTTGGCCGGGTTCGTGGAGAAGGAGAATAGCGCGGGGTTGTTCGGCGGCGGTTTAGGGGAGGTGTGTTCGGCGGCGATGCAGAGGGTTGCGAAGACGTTGGATGTGTATCTCGGTGAGATTGGGGGGTATGGGGAGCTGAGTATTTCGAAGTTCAACGGAATCGCGAATTTGGTTCCTAAGGCGGCGAGAAAGACTGACGATGATCTTTACAGAGCTATTGATATATACTTGAAGGTAAGCTAATCCTCTAGTTATGCTATAAAAAAAATTACTAATGGTTTGGTATTGGTAACTGCATTTGACTTGAGAGCTTTTGGTACTTTTTGTCTTTAATAATCAAGTTTTATCAGAAACTCAGCTTTTAAAGGCAAAGAAATTAGTAGTTAGTTTGCGAAAAGTTTTTGGGCACACGAGATGCCTGGTGTGCATTCGAGCTGTCTAAATGTATTTTAAACGGCTCAAATTCGAACACTCTCTTCTCGTTAGCCGAACACCCTCTCTCCTCTTTCTCTCTCTCTCAAATCTTGGCTACTCGGATGCGCTCTAGGCACTGTGACCTATACTCTATTTGCACCAAAAAAACTCCTAATATGCAAAAAGACAACAATAAGCCTACGATATGCAAAAAGAACGATTTTTTGTTTTGAGATTAATAGACTTGATGACTGATTAAACTTTATATCATTTGATCGAGATTCGTTTGTTATTTGCATGTAGGCTCATCCAAACTTAGACGAGATAGAACGAGAGAAGGCCTGCAGCGTGATGGATCCACTAAAACTCTCCTACGAAGCCAGAGTCCACGCTTCTCAAAACAAACGATTACCACTCCAAATACTCCTCCACGCTCTCTATTACGACCAACTCAAACTACGAAGTGGCGTCGACAACCGCGCCAACGTTCAAAATGCCGTCACAACAAGGAGCCAAGTACAAGCAGATGTGTCATTGGTCAGAGAGAACGAGGAATTGCGAGCCGAGCTAATGAAGATGAAGATGTACGTAACCGACTTGAAGAAGAACGTAGGCACGCCGTCTTCCTCTAAGGGTGGTGGTGCTCGGAAGCCAACGTTTTTATCGTCGGTGGGGAAAACTTTGGGGAAGTTGAATCCGTTCAGACATGGGTCTAAGGATACGTCTAATATTGAGGATGTTGTGGATACTACCAAGCCCAGAAGAAGAAGGTTCTCCATCTCTTAGAAGGAAGTTCATTTTTCTATCCACTCATGGGTTGTCAACATGGTAAGGGCGAATCTGCATTTGTAACACTGCAAGGCTCGATTCCCCTTGGAGACAAATCATGAATTAAGTAGGGGGCTATGGTAGTGGGTTGTTGTGATAGTCTCCCTCGAGGTTTGGATTGCACAGACAGGTACAATAGTGGCTATGCTGCAAGGTTGTTCCTCAGTTAAAAAAAAAAAAAAGTTCATTTTTCTTAGTGTTTGAGTTGTGTCGTTGTGTGGAGGACTCTTTGTACATAGGTTGATGCTTTTTTTTTTTTTGCAATGGATGTTTGTTAAATGTGTTGTGTTCTCCTTCTTTGCCGTTCCATAAAAGAAATTGTGTTGTTTTCTTCTACTTTAAGTTTTGTTCTGTTAACATAATAATATGTTACCATAGTCCGTAGCTAGGTTTTATTATTTTTGTTTCCTGTTTAGTAATATAAGTTATATTATTCATGTTTCCTTATTAAACTTGATTTCTTTATTAAGCAAGTTTCCCAGTTGCCATACGTTTCTTTGTAATCTTGTAGCCTATTCCCAGTTGCTATACGTTTCTTTGTAATCTTGTAGCCTATATAAAGACGTGTCAAGATTATGTTTTTTACACAATCAATGAAAGCTAGTTCCATGTCAATTTTCTTTTAACATGTTTGGATGAACGGATGTGTTGTGTTTTTGCAGCATTTTTTTGTCAACCAATTAATGGGTTATTGGTTGTGTAGTTGGATGATGCGGATTAGGCAAGAAAATCACCTGAAGATCAATTCTTGGAAAATATGTGAGTACACAGTGTGTGTATTGGCAACTTGAGGGGCTGGGGGAAGGGTGGGTCTGCTTATGCTGTGTTTTCTTTTTGGGGAGAGAGAGAGAGAGAGTGAGGGGTGGGATTGAGATTGACTCTAAGAGCCGGGTTTCCAAGGGAGATGATGGGAGCATAACCATCTCTATCATCGGCTGTCACAAATTTTTTTTTTTTGATCTGCCATTTGGTGTTTGACTGAGATTAGAGAGAGATAGTGGAACCCATTTTTCTCAAAATTTTGAAACTCAAATTTTTTTTCCTCAGTGTAGAGAGAGATAGTGGGTCCCAACTGGTCCACATCGGATCATAGAAATGGAGTTTCATTGTCCCTGCTGGTAGCAAAATTGGAGTAGGTGATATTAGTTCTTTGGGTATATTAGAGAGTCTTCAACTTTACTAGTCAAAAAAATTACTCAAAAGCATTAAAAAAGTTATATTCTTTACTTTGCCTACCCATATTTTCACCTAAGCAATCCAACCCTACTCTCTATTATACCTACCCGTGCTTGCGTCAGCAACTAACTGACTAGAACTTCTACCCGCACCACATGGTGAGAGTAGATCTCACTTGCCGGCCATGCGCCGGTGTCAAATGGCGTGTAAGCGCTGTTCCAATGGAATTTTGAGGCAGTCCTTTTACTGTCATGATCGTCTCCTCTTCGCGAATATAACCTCATGGTCAAAAATAAACCAGCCAAACTGAACAGAGGCTTGAAACTCCGTTTCTTCCGACAACTCTGTGGGTGAGCTGCGTGAGGGTCGCGAACACAGTCAGCGTGAGGGTCGCGAACACAGTCAGAAAACATTGAAGATATATACAGAAACCTCAGAGAGAGAGAGAGAAAGAGAGAGAGAGAGTGTACCGAGCGGGTTTTTGCTCGGCACTTGTAGCCAGCTACAGTGCTTGAAGGCAGAGTACCGAGGGAAGTATTGAGCCCGTTGGAAGGATGAATAGTGCTCTTGGCTCTCTATTGTTGCCAATCGGTTCAACTTGTTGATTCATATGCAAATTGTATCTTGGTTTTGTCAGGCACTGGGCCACTGGCCCCATCACACCAACCTCCTACAACCATGGATCTCAAGCTTGAGAGTAAGGTTCAAAGAAGATGATCGTGGAGAATGAAACCCAGGGATGGCAAGTGTACCCGCCCCGCCCCGAACCCGCCCCGAACCCGCCCCGAACGGGGTGGGTTTTTCACTCCATTTTCGGGGGTCGGGTCGGGGTCGGGGTAAAATTTCCAAAACCCGCCCGGGTTCGGGTAGGGTTCGGGGTGAAAGTACCTCGCCCCGAAACCCGCCCCGAAATACCCGCCCCGAAATTACCCGAACCCGCCCCGGTGTGTGTGTATATACATATATATGTATATGTACTTATTTATATATGTATATGTATTTATTTATATATGTATATATACTTATATACATGTCCTTTAATTTTTTTAGCATTAATCCAAAAAACAATGTCTCTTTACTGTCAAGTAGTCTAATCAAATTTAAAAAAGAAATAAAAATTGATATTTATTGGTGTTTAGTGGATTTTTTAAAAAGTTTTCTTCAAATATTTATAATAAATCCTACACATAAAGAAATGGAATGAAGTATCTAAAATACTGATTGCAATTAAAAGTTTAGATAAAACCGTGATACCAAAATCAAGACACAAAAATAATTTCAAAACTTTTATATTTTAGATAATTTTTATTCTTATTTTGCATTTTTTAAATTTTTTACTTATAGTTTGATTTTTTTTAATTTTTACGGGGCGGGGCGGGTAAACCCGTTCCCCGATCGGGGCGGGGACGGGGGTACCCCAAAAAAACCCGGTCGGGGTCGGGGCGGGGGCGGGGGAGGGTAATGATTTTCGGGTCAGGGTCGGGGTATGCAAAAACCCGCCCCGCCCCACCCCGTTGCCATTCCTACTTGTCAACATACATGAAGCCCACTCCCCCATGATTTCAATTTACGCAGGCACTCTTCCACAATTCGGGCCACTCTTTCTCATCTCTACACCACCCATTTAGCCCACGATGTGCAGTTGCATGGGACACTTGGCACAATGAATTGAAGTCAGGAGATATTCACATGCAAAACCGTAAGAAACCTTGGCCTATAAATAATAGAAGTAAAGAAAAAAAAAGGGTTGACACACCAATCAAGCTCAGCACTTAAACCAAAGTCTTCCCAACGAAGTTATTATCTCACTTCTCTCACATTCACTCAATTACTTCTTCAAGTAATTCGGGTTTCTATCTCTCTTGTATCCCAAATTTTATTATTACGATATAATAAAGTTATTATATCTCTCTTGTACCACCAACTTTATTATTACAACATAATAAAGTTATTCTACGATGTTCTCTACTTTTTCTCACATGGTTGGAAAATTCTAAGTCCACGCTCGTTGTAGCAAAATCACAAACCTCATTGTGGCATCACCCTTTAGGTCACACGCAGTCGCACTACATACGAAATTAGATTGAGGCGCTCACGCCTTTCAGACGTTGGACATCGACAAGTCTTGGCACGCCCACGCTCACACCGTACTTGTAACGACCCGGATTTTTGCCCTATTTTTTTTTTGAATAAAAAAA
>BPLS01000578.1:0-73004 GCA_019656275.1 Rhododendron kiyosumense
ACATTGCCCAATGGATAATACATTTCCTATAAAGTAAGTGTGTGTGTAGAAGTATACTTAGACCTAAGTAGACCTATTAGGTCTAAGGAAAGATAATGATTAAAGATAAGTTTCTAAGTGTAAACTATTGACCAATGATTAACAATTTCCTAGAAAGTATACGGTATAACTATGTACATTTAGGCATGCTTAAATTAGGTTATGGATACTACTTTAGGAAGCATCTCGATTACTACCTTTGTCCAATGGTTCTTAAATGTTAGGGAAAGGTAACTAAGCTAAATGGTACTTAGGTTTATCTAACTAATTGGTTAGAAACTAATTCTATTTGCCATGTAGGATTTCTAGCCAAGAAATACAAGTTAAAGACTTTATTTTACTTGCTAGGAAAATATACAAGTGCTTTTATAAGCATACTTGTCTTTGAAAAAAGACTAGAATGTCCGATGCAAAACGATATAGTTTTATAAGTCTCAAATCTATTTATGACGGATTATTATGGTTGAAAAGAGATTTTTTTAAGCAATTAAAGAATTTTCAAATATTAAAACGAGATTTTTATTTACTAAAAATCGGAGTTGTTATAGTATGTTAGTTCTGTTTTGTAGGAAAATCACCAAATACAGGAGTTTTTAAGCCAAAAGCTTGTCAAAGATATTCAAAGCTCAAATATGATCAAGAACGAAGTCACAATCAATCGAGAATGAAGAGTCAAAGGAAGACAAGGATCAAGAGGCAAGGGTTGGACCATAAAGGCTCGGTACCGATACCCCATTTTACATACTATCGGTACCGAATGGACTAAATCAAAGCTGCTAGCTGTCTCGGTATTGCTACCATACTTTTTCTCCTATCAGTACCGACTAGCCTCCACGACAACCTTAATAGGCTCGATATCGGTACAGTCCCAAAGCTACTATCGGTACCGAGCTACTTTACACCAGCCCTGGTGAAGCTCAGTATCGGTACCCTTTATTCCATGGTATCAGTACCAAGGGACTTCAGAGAGCATTTTGAGGGCATCTTAAGGGAATATTCTGCACGCGATGGGAGTCGATATAAATGGCGTGATGTCACCAGATCTAAACACATATTTTGTATTGCATTTTTCTAGATCTAGACTAGATTTTGAATTACTTTTTGAATGTTCTTAGTATTCTTTATTTCCAGCTTTTGAATCTTCATTTTCTGCCTTAGATAATTTTCTTTTGCTACTTTAGCCTTCATTAAAGTTGTAAACAATCTTTCGATCTATTATATTATCTAATTTATTTCATGTGTTGTTATTTCAAGATGTTGGTTAGATTTTTGTTTTCTTTTATGTCTTTAGATATGAGTGAGTAGTTTTTCAAGGTTAGGTCATGGGGTGATTAGCACCTCTTGGCTTGAGTTAAAATTGCATTTTTCACCATAAAGTTTGAATCATTGGTTTGAAAATAGATGTGTAGTTCGTGTTTGTTTGTCAAATTGCTAAGGTGTTAACCTCCTTAATCATGCGTAGGCAAGAGCGTAGCCTACTTGCCACACATGATACTCGGAAATATGCCGAGCAAAGTGAAACCATGGTTCAGGAAATATGCCGTGACATTAAGTAGTTAAATTTTGCCAAGAAACATATAACAACGACAATCACTGCCCTCCATCGTCTTACCATGTTAGGTTGGTTTTTTTACTCTCTCTCTCTCTCTCTCTCTCTCTCTCTCTCTCTCTCTATATATATATATATGTATGTATGTATGTTTGTCCATATATCTGCTCTTGAACCTCTGACTTTTATCATTACAAGCACAACTGCACAACAAGGGCTAGTCTAGTTGTGAAGTGCCTTCTTGTATTCTGACTGTAATCAAGCTTGTGAGATTCAAAATTCTAGAGTGGTGAAAAAATGGGTGTTATGCCACTCGATAATAGGGTCATCCAAAATTCTTAATTTTTTTTCCGAAACGTCCATTATGGTGTGGTATTGGTTTAATTATTGATTGGCAAATTTCCATGTAGGAGGTCAATATTGTCCATCCTTCAGCTGTCATAGTTTATGTACACTATGTGCAAGCCACACATGTGTTATTATGCAACAAGCTAGGTCTTTGTGATATCTTATATCCACTACCCAGCTTTAGGGGGAATGTTAGGAGTTGGTGTTTAATATCCTTATTGAGTGAGGGTAGTTTAGTCTTTTGATATTTTGTGACTCTCTCAACATATATATTAAGCTCATGTGTGTTGGGGTTAATTAACACCCTAACAATACCCATTCACGAACACATCAAGAGCAACGAATGAAGTTTGGCCCGACTACACAAGGACTGTTATATGGTACTCAGTTTTTAAAGGATACGTTGGAGTTGTTTGACGTCACTACAACTGATTTAGCAGTTTGCACGTCTGTAATGAGTAGAGCCATATTTGATACATTCTTATCAGGAATCTTGCATGCCTTTTACTGAATTATTTTGACATTGTAGTGATCCGCGACCTGTTTAGTTCCTTGAAAAGAGCTGAACTGAACACTGAATACCTACTGCATCACGCGCTTTGTGTATAATGGCAGTCTCTGCTGTGGAACAACTTCAAGTAATGGCTTCAAAACGGCAATATAAGGAGGCAGCTGCACAGCCAGAGGTACTATCCTTTGAGTTCACGATTCATATTTGTGCCACTATGGGTTGGTGGTTTTGTAATTATGTCATTTTGTCACCTTTTTCCTTTTATTGTCAGCGTGCATTGAATTTTGCATTACTTCTTTATGGTACATTTCCTGGCCCTTTTTATTTTGAATTTTTTGTAGATGAACGCAGCATGCCATTGGTACTGAGAACGTTACTTCTAGAAACCTTTACATTAAGATCTTCTTTCACTAACAAGCAAACTTCCTGTGGATACCTATTTTCCGGGTTGCACACCTTAACAATTCAGTTCTGGATGAGTTTTTTGAGTCACACACCAAGCAAAAAAACCCACCTTCAACGGCGCTTTTGTTTTCCAAATTGCTTGCCACAGTTGGGTAGAGCTACTACTCCCCCGTAATGCTTGATAATAAGATTTCACCTGGAAAAGACCTAATTTAGAAAGATTCCAGCGCATCTCATCCTCCCCTTCTCCTATTCCTTGCATACTGTGCACTCTAGAGAATAGAGCCATCAAAGCTTCCTCTTCCCCATCTCGAACATGTCTATGGAAACAAATATCCCAAACCGTAGCCTCATCATAAAGAAGTAGTTAATCTAAGACTGCTGTATCCCTTTCATAAGCCAAGCGATAAATGCTGGGGAAAGCCACCTGCTGGCTCACTTCTCCACATCACACATGGTCCCAAAACTTCACCCTTCTCCAATCACCAACTGCCAAATGAGTATAATTTACAAAGGCTTCCCATCCATTCATGATACACCTCAACAACCCCACCCTTAAGGCAAATTCACATTATGGGAAGACCATCCTCCCCACTGACAAGTCACATCCATACTTCGCTACAACCAATAACCTCATTCTGGCCATGGATATCGTACCCTTGTCCAAGGACTTGTGTCTGCAATCGTCCTTTGTACTAACATTTCTAAGAAGAGTCCATGCAACACAGCCTTTTAACTACTTGTCCTATTGTTACATTGATTTCACCTTGCCCAGAAGATCCAGCAACCAATAACCTCATTCTCTAGCAATTTGCTGGTTGAACCTGACCATATTGAAAGCCTAAACCTGCTTCAAACCGAATTCCTATGTCCTTGACTGGAAAATCCAAGGTTAAAAGCACCAGCCGACACTATTTGATTGCAAGGAAGCCTTCATTTTGTTCCTTCTTTCATCACATGAAGTATATTCTAAGAAAAGTTCTTCACTTGCTAGGAGTCTAATGAAGTGGTTTGTATAGTATACAAAGAACATATGTCATCACAATTGTCTTTTTCGCCTTATCAGTTGGTGCCGATAAAGTGTACGTTGTAATATGCAACAATTTGTATTGTATGCTACACCAAATGAATTTTGGAATGAAGGGGCTGAAATATGAAAATGTAAATAGATTAGATGAAGAACATGCTACCACACGGAGTGTTGTCATTTCTACTATGATGTTGTTATTATGGTTGTCGTTGTTGCTTATGTTGTCTTTGGTATTGTTAGTGTTAGTATGTTTTTGGGTTTCTGAGAAATGAATGAATACAAGGTTGTTTTTTAGTGCTAATTAGCAGTTATTTTGATGGTTGATCATTGGCTAAAATCGGTTTCCATCCTAGATTATATAAGTAGGTGCCTTGAGAAAGTTCCTGAATCTGTGCTTGATAGAACATACTAATTCTGTTCTTGTCAAAACCTAAAAATTCAGCTCTTGATCCAACATGCTTTGGTCATTCAGTTCTCGTTAAGCTTCCACTCCTGTTGCTACGATCCTCTCTTTCCTACAATTTGTCCTTTAATGTTTCTCACAAATACACTTATTACACAGTGGATTACTGTTGGAGACTTGATGACGTATACATCGTTTTGGTAAATTGGCCTTGATGATATAGTCAGCAGTATATCCATGCAGATGTGCTCCTCCATTTATCTGTTGTCCATCATTTATGGAAAGTATAGTAAAGTGAGTACTTGTTCCCATATTCTAGGATTAGGATTTGTCTATAATTTTTTTTTTATTTTTTTATGTTGAGGGTGGGGAAGCCTTATAGAGATACAAATTGGTCGTTTGTATGCCACGGTTTTTGTGTAGAGCTCTGGGCCTCTGGCTAGATATTTCATTTTTGTTGTTTGGGAAGGCTTGTACCGGTCAAATCAATGGTTTTTTTGTGGTTTTGTTCTTCATATGAAGATGCATCCTGTTTGCTAATTTTCATCTGTAATGATTTTAGGCTGTGAACCAGTTATGTAGTCATTTTGAAGCATACAAAGATATCCCTAAGATCACTGAGCTCAGGGAGAAATTTAAGAACATCAGGCAAATTCTGAAGTCACATGTGTTCTCTGATTTTTCAAGGTATGTTTGACTTCTTTGGGCAAAATACTTGGAATATCTTTCTGTTCCTGGAGTTGGTCAGTACAAAGAATGTTAAACATCTCTTTGATTCCTTTTTGTAAGTTTCATTTTCAGGAAAGTCTTTCACCGAGGAAATGTTCTGGTGATGTTCAACTGATTTTTTATTTTGGTTCTCTACTGTTTCATGAACATGTGTTTCCAAAAGTTTTCATTATTCGCGAAAATCATGTTTTAGAAACTCATCTAAATCATATGATACTCATTGAAAATGAGGATGCACTCATAGCCTACTTTTTCTTGAGCATTGACTACTGTTCTCATAAATAGCAGTGGAAGAGTTCCAAGTTCATAAAGGAGAACTAAGAACTGCCACCAATATGAAGACTGTAACGTCTTATATTTGAAAATATATGGCAAATGTAAGCCAAATATCTACCTTGATATTAAGTTAGAACCAACTTTAAAGACTGTAACGCCTTATATTTGAGAATATTCGATGAAGGTAAGCCAAGTATCTACCTTGATATTAAGCTAGAACCAACTTTTAGCTTCCCTATGTTAATAATTCTTGCAGAGTCTACCTTGATATTGTAGGGCTGTCCTACATCACTTCCAATGAAAGAAGTAATAAGCTTAGAAGTCAGATCTCTGGTGCTTACTTATGCCTTCTGGTGCTTTTCTTTTCTGTATTTATGGATCCAGCCAAACATGGTATATGAAAGCTAACAGATGCATCAGAGCAATTTGTGCCTTATTGACTCCTAGTTGCACATGCCTTCGAGTTTTACCCTTCTCACCCTGTATCTCTCTCTCTCTCCCTCCCTCACTACCAGCTTAGGTACGGGGAAAGAGACTGAAGAAAGCAATCTACTTCAGCAGCTTGCAGATGCTTGCTTAGTTGTTGATGCCTTGGAGCCATCAGTAAGGGAGGAGTTGGTTAAGAATTTTTGCAGCAGGGAGCTTACTTCATATCGACAGATCTTTGAAGGAGCTGGTCTGCACTTGGGTTTTATTTTGTTTATTCCCTCACATATATGGTTGCTTCTGATGACCATAATTTTGAATTTTTTTTTTTTTTAATTGTTTCATTAGAACTAGCAAAGTTGGATAAAACTGAAAGGAGATATGCTTGGATCAAGCGTCGATTAAGAACAAATGAGGAAATCTGGAAAATATTTCCTCCTTCATGGCACGTTCCCTACTTGCTCTGTATCCAGTTCTGCAAGTTGACAAGGTCTGCCAGTTATTGTTTCTTGGTTTTAATATTTTCTTATTAATGTTACTGAAGAAAACATCATATCAGCATGATAAAATTAGGTAGTGTTTGGTCCATTGAAAAGATTTTGGGAAGGAATTGAATGATATAGCTTGGCCTTCCAAACATCAGGATCAGCATTCTAAGTGAATGACTGTTCTCTTCCAGCGTGCAGCCTTCGTTCCAGTGAACCAAATGCTGCCTTACAGTACTTAATTTTGGAACAGAGGGATGCGTCACGAACTAAAGCGCACATGAGAGTAACATACTACAAAACCAAGAAAGGCCTTAAAAAGTTATCTTAATATGGGGTTTTCTGTTGCTATTTCATGCAATAAGGCACTAAGGCTTGCCTGTCTCCTTGGTTGTTGGGACATGAATCACCTTTGTTGTTGGGACATTAATCATGATATATAATCGTTTATAAGTTCCATTTGCATCTCCTAGAAAATTTAATGAGGTAACAGAAAATAATCACAATGGCTCACATAAAACATTATCTAGTTTTCTACTGTACAACCTACATGATAGGATGTTAGTCGCATTTTTGGTCTTAAACTTGTTAGATTGTACTGCACAAGTATAATATTTTTTTTTCTAGGTTTATCTTTAACTGCTTGTGACTTTCTTTCTCTGGTTCTGTATTACAGGACGCAAATTGTGGAGATCCTTGATAATTTAAAAGAGAAACCTGATGTTGGGACATTACTACTGGTAAGTTATGTGTTTACGTTCTATTTGTCCTCAGTTTCTGTAGCAAACCAGTCGCCCCTTCTTTTTTCTTTAAATTATAGAATATAGATGGGTCTGGCTGTATCAACAATGTTGTCTTATACCAACTTTTTGGATCAGGTGCAGGTACCCGCGTAGCCTGTTCTGTCATGTTTATGGTCATAGTTTCTATGCACCATAGGCCTATTGGAGTATTTAGTCAACATCCTCTTGCCTATCCCTTCTCCTGCCATTGCCTTTACATGTACTAAAAAACCTTTCCCTTTTCTCTCCCTTCTCAGAAGAAAGAAAGAGATAATTTCAGACTGTTAGGATTCCTTTGTAGAAAACTTTGTTCATATGGGTTTTGTCTTTTTCACATGTTTTGATTGTACAATGGCTGGTGGATTTTTTGATGCTCTAGGAATGGTGCGTTGACACTTGATGTTGTATGCCAGATTCTCTGGATATATTTCTGTTTATTAGAAACAATGAAACATCACCAAGGATGATTGTTTTTGACGGTTGTCTGTATTGGGCAGTCTATTTTGCTATTTTTCTCCCTTGTCTTTTCCATACGTCTCTAGTTATGCTATTGCTTATTCTTGTGACCTTGCTATTACACCTCTCTTTAGCTGAGTACTGTAAGCTTTCTCTTGTGCATCCTTTCCCGAAGAGAATTTTTGGTCTGTTTTATAACTCTTTTGTTTCTTTTCATTTGTGAAATCTCTTAACTACTATTCAATTTACTTTCTTTCAAGTTCAGCAGTTTTACTTCCCATTACTTGGGGCTAGCTCCAAGGATATTCCTTTCTGAGTCAAATGCAGGGGCATGTTTTTTAATTTGTTTGACCTTTCGTTGGCAGTCCCTGATGCCATTCTCAATAAGAAGCTTTTCTCATCGGCATGACTCTCACATTCTTGTTGCTTCTGAATCTGATCCATTTTAAGTACTAGTGACAATGTGACATTTGATCTACTAAAACTAGTTGGTATATTGTTTCTCAAGATAGATACGTTTCCTGTGAATTACTATGAGTATTGCGTACGACATCAGGGAAACAAATGATGTCTGTTCATTGAAAATATTGCATTTTTGTATAATTGGATTTACTACCCATTACAGCAACATGTAGTCTTATCCCTCAATTTGCAATATGGAGTGCTCTTAGTGGATCTGGATTAATGGTGGTATAAACCCTTTGTTTCTTGACTAAGCCAAAAAGGTCAGCCTAAATAAGGTTGGCTGTCCTTCTGTAGTCTCACAAGGTTCACTGTTTTGCTAAGCAAGGCCAAAGTGGTACTGATCAGATCCACGGCAGTCATCAGCACACCTGACAAGAATCCTGTCTAATATCTGTTTTGAGATATTGATTTGAAACAATTTTTTGTGGAGCTTTCTCACCACAGTTTTCATTTATGTGGAGCAATCTCTCCTGATGGTTTCTATTTTTGTAAATATGTATAGGCGATGCAACGGACTCTAGAATTTGAAGAAGAGTTGGCTGATAAATTTGGTGCTGGCACTCGTAGTAAAGAGGCAGGGAATGACTTTGAAGACACTGGTGAAACTAATAATCAAGCTATTTCAGATATTCGGAAGAAGTATGAGAAAAAGCTTGCTGCACATCAAGGAAGTGAGAGCAAAGTACGCAATATCTAAGCTGTTGCCTTAATAAAAATGTCCTGACAAAAATTTAGATGGCAATTTTGTTTCCTGCTTCGATACTTATCATGCCTTACAATTTTTTGCTGTTAGGAAAAAGATGGACAAAAAGATTTATTGGTACCAGGAGCTGGGGTATGTGCATATCTTCGGGGAAATTTATTATGCTGGAAAACATCTTCCTTTCTTGCATAAGGATAAACTGTGTCTGTAGTGATTATGCCTTTCTTTCCAGTTCTGCAAGTCTTATCAGCTCTGCACGGTCCAATTGTATATGTTGGAGCTTTAACTTGGTATCTGAGCTAGGTGTTCAGAGGCTTTCGGACAAGACTCTATGTTGTTGATGGTTGGTTTCCCCTTTGTTTGTCGTTAATAGTTGATTGTTGTTGTATGTGTTGAATCGTTTATTTACCTCATCACGTGCGAGTCAGGGGTCGCACATGCGGGGGAGTGTTGGTGCTTGTCCTACATTGGTTAAATATAACCTCCAAATGTAGTATATGAGCCTGGGCAGCCTCTCCACTCATTGCCAATTGGTTTTGAGTTGGATGCGTATAGTTTACCATACTGTGAACTGTGAAGACAGTTCTATCTTGCTGTGGACATTACAGACGTTTCCAAGTCTTAGTTAATGGTTCTTGAAGTGCTTTGTACTGCTTCAACATTTTTGGTTTTATCTCCTTGAGAGATATACCTCTTAAGTAACGGTGTGGTTATCTTTGCAAAATGTCATGCCTAGAGACATCAATAATGCTTTGTGACATTTCTGATGTGCTTAATCGGACATGTTCACTAAAGTAACTTGCCTTCATTTTATACCTTTCTATGAGTCAGATTTAACTTTGGACATTAGTTTTCATCTTCTTTTAGGCTTTCAGCTAATAAAACTGGCTGCTGAGAATTATCTATCTGCATTGATGTTGCAGTTCAATTTTTGTGGAATTATTTCATCTTGCTTTGAACCTCACATGGCGGTGTACATAGAACTACAAGAGAAGACTCTCATGGAGAATCTGGAAAAACTTGTTCAGGTTTGGGTGTATTGTGCATTATGAAAGCACTTTATATTTTTTCACGTGCCCATATTTCCTTTACTAATGCACATATGTGCACATGGCAGGAAGAAACATGGGATATTGAGGAGGGAACACAGACTAATATTTTATCCAGCAGCATGCAGGTAACAACTTGAATTTTAATTTTGGAAATTGCAGAAATCAGTCCCAAATGGGTGATCATAATTTTTAGATCCAGCGCATTATGCATATGTACCAATGTTTGGGCTTTTGCTTGTGGTATGTATATTTTGGTGGCCTGACATCACTAATCTGAGATCAGATGATGCTGGAAACATATTCCTTTCTTCATTCTCCTCTACTTGCAGTATACCTTTTCTTTGTAGATTAAACAACGATTTTCTTGGTGAACTTTATCTCATGAGACTTCATGTTCTCATTCTTTTATACTACATGACTGCCATTATTGGGGTCAATGTCTTTGGCTTAGTCATATTTTGTATTATTACATTGGCATTATATAGGCTTGATTAGATGACTTTATTGTTTGATAATTAAGTTGCTCTCCCCATACTTAGGTTTTCAGCATCATATTTCTCCTTCAATGACATGTCTATTGGTATTGATAGAATGCGATACCAGCCTTCGCTTCTAATCTCACAATTATCATTATACCTGCTTTCTTCTTTGTTTTGTGAAGGTCTTTTTGATTATTAGGAGAAGCCTGAAGCGGTGCAGTGCATTGACAAAAAACCAGACATTGTTAAATTTGTTCAAGGTAAAACTCGTTGTTTAAGTTCTCTGGTTGGTAGTCACTACTTTGCTTCACTTTCTGAAGGGCTTAATGGACAGCAATGCTCACTTTTTGCTTTAATGTACCTCTGAAAGTTTTGAATATAATCAGGCTATCCAAATGGTAGTCATGATTCTTATATTTCCCACAAGCCAATTCTCGTAGTTTGCTAGCTAGCTTGTCCTTTTAGTTGGATTTCTTCTTCTACTTGCAAATTTATGTGTACAAGATTGTCAGGAGTCTAAACGAGATTTGTTTGTCCTGTTTCTCCCTCCTTTACCTGTGTTAATTGAGACCCAGGTTAACAGTTGGGCCATGCGATGGTACGTCCTTGGTACATATTGGTTATTGGTGCTGGTGGCTTTGAGTCTCTTATAGATCCTAATATCGTCCCTTTCTTCCTCTTTGTACCTGTGTTAATTTAGACCTAGTTTGACAGATGACCAGTGCGATGGCTTAGGGTCTGTTATAGATCCTAATATAGTATAATTGTGTGATTTCTTGAAAATCTTTCAGGAGTATTGAAGGCCTAAAGATAAATAACATGGCTCCTGCACGTTCTTTTAGTTTCTTGCATGCATTAAGAAATATGGCAAAAGAAAACAATGTAGGCAGAAGAATGGGAACATTGAGCATATTTTCTTTTGTAACAACAGAATACGGATCTTAAGACCAATTAAGAAATGCACACTGTGGAACAAAAGTAACGAGGGTTCATGCTGCAGTTTAAGCATCAGGGTTCAAAACTTACCTTAGTAGCATGTCTGTGTGTGTAAAAAGCATTCTATATTTATGTTGCACTAATAGTCTGTACCTTATATAACTATGTCATCTGGATAGCAACTTTTTGCTACCCGCTTCATGTTACTAAACTACTCAAATATTCTAACTTATAGTGAAGGAATTAACTCCGTCAAAATGAAAGATTGATCTTTGGTCGTGCAGCAACAACACGTTGGGAGGACTTCATTGAAGAATTATACGTTTCTGATTTGATTGACCAGTTGACACCTTTCCTATGCATTCTCTTGATATACGTGTTTTCATTGCTAACATACCAAGGGATCTGTTTTGAAGTTATTCAATTTAAGAACATCCAAGAATTTGTAGATGACCTTGTCATCTGAATTAGATATCAGCAGTCCCGTTAATTCATGAAATCTGAGATGCAGCAGCATCAATTCAGTTGAGGGAATCTTGCGCTGGCCTCATTCTAAACTTTGACTAAGATAATTGTCTACTTGGTAATAAATGGTTTCATCCAATCAGAAATATATTCCCCAATTGATTGGGACTTAAGGCTTGGTTTGGTTTGGTTTGGTATCCATTCAGAAATATATTGCAAAATGTTTGTTGTTATGGGGGTTGTATTCGTGGTTAAAGAAACTGTAGTTCAGACATCCACACTGTGGATTAAGAATGTGGAATATGTTGGTGGCTTGTACAGATTATGATTTTATGCTTGTTCCCCTTTTCAGGTGTTTCAAAGAGTTTTGAAAGCATATGCTACAAAGCTTTTCATAAGATTACCAAAAGGGGGAACTGGAATTGTTGCAGCCGCCACGGGTATGGATGGACAGATAAAGGTATTGATAGATTTCTTTATTTTTTTTATGAGCTCAACAGCTTAATCTTTTGAAAAGATAATGATACTTTAGTCGCTTTCAATCTGATTATTTCATGCAGACATCTGATAGGGATGAACGGTTGATCTGTTATATCATTAATACAGCAGAATATTGCCACAAAACGGTGAGTTGGTTTTTGAAAGTATAGCATTTCTCAGTGATTTGGTTCACGTCATTAGATTGCATGAGCTAATTGGGACTATACCCCAGTTAATGCTGGTTAAAATTATGGCCAATACAGATCATGCTTTTGACGAGGTCTAATATCGATGTTGTACTAAGAAGCATGGACACTTGAAAGAAGTTGAAGTGTCTGCATCTGACACCTGTTAAACACGTGTCGGATACTCTTTTTTCTGTGTCCATAATCAAGAAACAAAAATTCTTAATTTTGACTGACACTCTTACTGCAACATGTCCGACACTTGTCAGGTGTCTATGACTACGAAATGAATGAACTAAAATGTGATCGACACTTCCTAGACACTTGCGAACATGTGATTATCAAAATATTAGAACTTGATATCTTTATTATACAAGTTGGAAAAAGGTCATCACACGTTCTCAAAATTACTTGCTACGGAAACCAATATAGGCATAAAACATAATTTCATAAGAAAAGCACTGTCACAAGTAATAAGTCGTAGCCGTGTTCATGCCCTATTTTGTAAGGATTTCTGGAGTGCCGTGATCATGTGGATTCTTCGTAGATGTATCATATGTATTTTTAAACTAGGAACGTAAACTTTGGGAATGTATGGGCAGAACCATTAATCTGATATACTTAATTCTTAGTATCCCTAATGTGTGTGTCCTACTTTTTAGAAAATTAACGTATCTGAGTTTCATCTCGTGTCTCTATCCTTGCTTCTAAGTTGTATACCTCCAGCTCTAAATCAGTAACTCTTTTTGGTTTTTTGGCCATTGACAGGCTGGTGAATTGGCTGAAAATGTATCCAAAATAATAGACCCCCAACTAGTGGATGTGGTAGATATGTCTGAAGTGCAGGTGAGCACTTTAAATTGTCCTTCTTGGTAATTAACAATTTATTTAATGCAAACCATCTATATTTGCAGGATGAATTTTCAGCTGTCATCACGAAAGCATTGGTAACATTGGTGCATGGCCTGGGGACGAAATTTGATGCTGAAATGGCTGCAATGACACGTATTCCATGGGCTACACTTGAAAGTGTTGGTGACCAATCAGCGTAAGATGCAACATTTTGGTTGCTTATAACTTTACTAGTGAATGGCATCTTATCACGTTCTTGTGCTTTTTCTTGCAGGTATATCAACAGCATTAATACGATCCTTACCAGTAGTATTCCTGTCCTTGGACGTCTTCTGTCTACTATCTACTTCCATTTCTTCTTAGACAAGGTGATCATGTAATTAATAGTAACCCTAAACATACATATTAGCCGTTTAAAGTCATAAATCCTACTAAGGGCTATGATGTCCGAAAATGTGCATATGTATATATGTATGTTTTTTATTCTCTTTGATGGTCAATTTGACTTGCGGGTTCCCTTCAAATCCTCCCGCATCGTGCTCGCTAGGAAGTAGTTGCCACATGCAGGCTATTCTACCCAGTCGTACCCGTGTTGGACTTCCTATGACGCATGTGTATGGTTACGGGTACGATACAGGTACATCGATGCAAAAGTAGGTATGGGTATGGGTATGGGTTGATATTTTACAGAGTACAAAACCAACGAATATTGTATTGCTAAAGTCGTTAATGTTACAAGCTAAGAAGCACGGATACAGATACGATATGATACGGATACGCGGATACGTGATTTTTCCAAAAAGTAGGATAGGATACGTTGGGGATATGTTGAATATAAAAATAAAATATGTACCCAAAATAAATATAAAATTCCATTAAAGATTGAAGTTTTCCATTACAAAAGTTCATTTAACATTATCAAAACTCAAAACTCAAAAGATTGTCATTGTCCTTCCAAAATATCGCTAACAATTGCAATCGTTATTCCATTTCACTGATCTTCCATTACTTCATCGCCAATTTCACCGTCATCAGACTCATCACCATTGTCCTAAGAAACTATGGCCTCCAACTTGGGTTCATCAAGAGAGAGTTGTGCAATTTCAAGCTCTCCAACATCCCCAAATGTATCAAAAGCATCTCCGGCAACGTCCTACATCTTCGTTTGTCCTTCCATGTATTGCCGAGTTCTTCTTGATAGGAGGCGTAGGTTGCTATGAATGAAAACAAAGTCTTCCGCACGTTTTGGAGTCATCTTATTCCTTTTAGCCGAATGCACAAATGAGTAAGTACTCCAATTTCTCTCGCTACAAGTTGATGAAGAAGGTTGCACAAGTAGCTTTAAGGCTACGCTTTGAAGCAAAGGTGCCCTTGCACCATAAGTAACCCACCAACTCTTAGGGTCTATGGCATACCGATCATGGATGGAATCACTATCCGCAAACTCTCCCGCCCTTGAAAATTGGCAAATTCCAAGTTAACCTTTGAGCAATCCACCGAATTAGGAAAATACTTTTGCATGCATTTCATTCTTTCTCATGCAACCTCAACATCTTTATGCGGAGGCACCCTTCTAGGACCCTCATGAAGCCATTCATCACTATATATCCTATGTAATACAAAGAAAAGTTGAAGTTTAGTATAAGTTGAAGTTTAGTATATGCTTGGTTCTACAGAGTTGTGAAACCAAGTAAGAATTTGCGCATTTTCTACGGTCCATTTTGATAATGCAGTAGCATACCCTTCGTCTTTTGGATCAGTAGGTGGTCATGTAGTCCCCTCTACATGTCCCCACATTCCCTTACCAACAACAAAATTTTGCATCACATGCGACCAATAAGAATAGTTGCTACCATTCAAGCGAACACTAATAGCCTGATTTTTATCCTCAACCATGATGAAAGACACAGAGAATATAGGAGGGCTACCTGAATAGTGCAGAACTAGGATAAAAATATTGATGTAGAGGGACTGATCAGAGATGCAGAGACAGATATACCGTGAATACCCTGTAGAATCAGAGAATACCCAGTAGAAACAGAGAGTTCCGAGAGCAGACAACAGTTACCGGTGGCTGAAAATAATTTCTGACTGTCGGCAAGAGTGGAGGAATGGCTGTGAGAGAGTTGAGTTGAGGGTGCTTCAACAGAGGGAACTACGTTGAGAGAGAGAGAGTTGATGCAAGAGATTCCCTCGTTAGGATCTCTGCTTTGATACCATGTTAAGTTACCAACTCTCCCAAAAGCTTATGCTGCTAAGAGATGGGCCCAACAATGTATATCAAGCAATCTAACACTCTCCCTCACGTGCAACCCCGTCTTGCACGTGGAGATGCAAATTTTCATTGAAAGAAGAAACAGAATACGAAGGGGAGAAGCATAATGCAACCGGGGAACAAATGCACACAAAGAGACTTGAACCCAAGACCTCTTGCAACCTGAGCTTTGATACTATGATATTTTACAGAGAACAAAACCAACGATATTGTATTGCTAAAGTCGTTAATGTTACAAGACTAATAATGGGGTTACCGGGTTATATAGGCTAACCCTAATAACCTTAGACAAACCCTAATTAGACAAAAGGACTAAACTACCCTTAATGATAATAAATAATAACAATAAACATAAAACCCTAGACTACGTCACACTGGGTATGGGTGGGGGATGGCTACAACGGAAGTTTCTTATAATTTAGAGTAATGCATGTCATGTAATAGTTCTCATATAATACAGAAAATAGTTGAATGACTTGGGTGGTTAAGAATCCATAGTGAAAACTATAGTTTTGACGCCAAATTTAATGTGCAAACCAAAGTCTAGACATTACTACAGAACCTATAGACAGGAGTTTTCTTGTACAAGGATGCTATGCATAGAACAAAAGTTTTGTGAAGTTAGCTTCTGGTAGATATAAAATAAAACACTATTTTGGGTGTTAAAGCATCCAACTCAAAACCAATGGGTAATAAGTGGAGAGGCCTCCCAAGTTCATGTCCTAGTTTTGGAGGTTATAATTTACCAATGTGGGACAAGCTCAAACATTGGGAATGGTACGTCTTGGGTATGGGGGTGGGGGGTACTTATGGGAATTTTGGTAAGTATTTTCGTCTCGGGTATGGGGGTGGGGGGTACTTACGGGGATTTTGGTTTAGCATTTTCACATAATTGGTACTCATGTGATGCCGTTGCATGGTACCAGCTTCCAGTATGTTACGGGTGCACGGCATGGTTTATAAGTACCCATGTTTAATGGGACTTCGCTTCATACTGTCATCTTTTTTTCAATATGTCATCTTTGTGCAACAATGATGCTCAAAGTTCTTTGTTGGAGTTTCTTATCAATCAAGTAGAGTTTCACAGTCAAATCACTTTTGAGGTTACCCACTAGGTCAATTTGCTCATATCTGAACTTTTTTTTGCAGCTTGCATCATCTCTTGGTCCACGCTTCTACCTCAATATTTTCAAGTGCAAGCAAATATCAGAAACAGGAGCCCAACAAGTAATGATGGACTTGATATTTTTTTGTTCCAATAAAATGTATTTGCCTTCTATGAAGAATCGCTAGTGTTTATAGTCATACTTGAAAGGCATATGTTTGCATAAATATCAAGGTAGACAGATGTTATGAGGGGCACACCCTTGAAGTTGAAATTCCATGCAGTTCTAACCTTCTGATGATGATGCCCCCCAAGCCTGGACCTTATGAAACCAGAGGAACGTTCTAATGATGGACAGCTTGTATCCATGCTTAAGCTTGTTCCCTGGAGTGTTATCCTTTCTTAGAAAGAGAGAAATGGCTGTGATTCAGAAAAAATGGCCAGCACTCTTCAGAATATATGTATCTGCTGTCGAGGCCCCATCGAATGAAAATGTGTCTCACACCAACATTTGCTAGATTATGAAGTCGTTAAAAGTTAATTCCTAAATCATTTAAACTTTGTGCGTTGAGATTACAGAGACTGCAGTCATGTTTTGAGATTTGCTGGAATTCATATGTGAAGTACTTCTATGCCATTTTGCCTTCGATTTACTGTTTGACAATTTATTGGGAAGTGTAACAGTATTCTTCAGAAATACTTTGTAAAACTTATGGATGAATCTTGGTTTCCTCTAACTTTTAATGCTAGCCGGGAAACTTTAACTATATGCATTTGAAATGCTGCTTCCCTTCCCATTGATGCTTTTCATTTTGATGGAATTTGCTTTTCCCAAATATTGTTGTTAGGGAAGGTGTTATCCTGTTTTTTTCACCATAGATGTTTTACACTTCAAAATTATTTGTGCCTTGTTTGGTAGTTGCCTAATAGGAAACTAAATAATATGCATGTTTCAGTCTAAAGATTTTTTGTCCCACACCTGTAATCCATTATGTGCTTTAACAGTAGTAAGTTCTTCCAGGAAATAACTGCTGTAAATTAACATGGTTGATTTAAATTAAATTGCATGATGCTATTGCAGATGTTGTTGGACACTCAGGCTATAAAGACCATTCTTTTGGATATTCCCCCCCTTGGAAGACAGGTGAGTTCATCCTCGTGAACAATATGAAATCTTTAGTATGATCAAAGTGATATCCTGGTTTTCTCTTGGCCCTTCCCTGGGTTTATCACTGTAATCTATAGATTTTGGATTGGAAGTGTATGCTTTTCTGGCCGTGTCTGGATCATTGGTGTTAATTGAGCTGCAATTTTGAATGGCATGTTAGACTAGATTCCAACTTTAATGCGACCTTTTTGGAACTGGTTGGGTGATCTATAAGGTCTGAACTTTAATGGGTGCAAATGTGCAAAGCAGAAACATTTCCATTTGTTGTCATCAGTAATAACTGAAACAAAACACTAGGAGTTACAGAACCTCAATCAAATCACGCTGAACATAGGGGAACAGACCCAAATATATCTTTCTAGTGCTTCTGTTGCTTCCTCTCACGAGGCTCCTATCCATTGGTATTTCAATTTTTCCAGAAGCCTTGATGTAGATGGACTAATGATTGATCTCATTGTTAGCTATCCTTAAATGTTATTCGTTGAGACAGGAAAACAAAACACATCTTGGGGCCTTGAGTGGTTGAAATCTAAGTCTTCGACTTGCGCAGTTATATAATTTGTTGTGCCCACACTGGTAATGGATATTCCCTAGGTCTAAGGACTAAATGACGTGATACCCACTTCTGTTTTCATTCCGCCGAGTGAAAAAAAAAGAAGAAAACTTCAACCAAAGTATGATTCATCTAGATGATTTTCAGTTTTAGAATTAAAACTCAAGCTAAGTGGCACAATTCAAGTTTACAACAAAGACGAGAGAGTTGGCTATGAGGAGGAAATAAGTCTTAGAATTTTTTTTTTCTTTTTCCGTGCTTTATAGATATATGAAGTTCGAATTTAGTAGAATAACAGAAGAAGGGATCAGAGACTGACTCAGAATAGCGGTGATCTGTGTGTGCGTGAGTGTTTTATGTGTTTTACCTTGAGCGATTTTTTTTTTTACTCTTCTCTTAGTTTGTGCAATTATTTGAGTGTCCACTGAGGAGTCTACTGTCCCTTTATGCACATGTTATACTAGAAGTTTGTATCTCTGAAGACAAACTAGTCGTCCGGATTTTCTGGTTATGCTTATCGTTGCACCTTGTTTATGAGATATTGTTTAATTTCTCTGGACAGACATCAGGAGCTTCTAACTACTCGAAGTTTGTTAGCCGTGAGATGAGTAAAGCTGAAGCTCTCTTGAAGGTAAGTGGTTAATTTTGTTTAGGGTTGTTGCTTCTGGAAAGTTACAATTTACATGTTTGTGACTTCAATATACAGGTTATACTATCCCCTATTGATTCTGTGGCTGATACATATCGTGCACTGCTTCCTGAGGGAACACCTTCAGAGTTCCAGCGGATTCTGGAGCTTAAGGTTGTATCAAAATTAATATCTTGTTACTTCATTGTTTTGCTACCACCTGACTTGGCTTCCAAGTACTTCATGCTCCTATAAATATCCTGAAATCAGATCAATGCTGTTAATATATCCAGTTGACTTTCCTTAGATTCTTATGTGGTGACAGTAACATTTACTTGATAACAATGCCAATGCATATTTGTTTGCGCATTATTTGCAATTCTGTATGCATTATCTGCTCAAGCTGGACATGGGATCCTTACATGACTTTGTCCCGGCTTTAATTGGGCCTCCTTTTGGTGGACGATGGGATTGGTCTCTTAGATTAGTCGGTTTTCATTGGTAAGGATACAAAGAAAACATTTGATGAAATTGTACTCATTACTATGAGCTTATACGGATCCTCCATTTTAGGCGAAGCACCCATGTCGACTCGACACAACACACGGGTGGGTGCGGGGATATGTACCAAACACAGCATTTCAAAGACATTTATTGTTCATTTCCATTGCTTGGGAAGTTTTGGCATGCATTAAGTGCCATGATTTAGTAATTTTTGGGCTGTAGTCAAGTAAGGGAAGTCCAATAAGGCTCAAGAGTTGACAACTTATTAAAGAGTTTGGACTTTGGAGCCTTTAATTGGCTTATCAATGGTTTTGGTCCAACTAATTTCATTATCAGGAGTATTCTCGTACTCATCAGCATTTGATCCATCTCTACATATCCTCAATTTCTGGGTTTGAGATGGCTAACCGTTAGATGTACACTGGCACACAGTGTTCTTGGCCGATTTCATGTAACATAGCAAATAAGATGGCTAAAAGCCAAAATGATATCTAACAATAAGGTTCTTTGTTGATTATTGTTGAAACTGCTTCCCTCTTTAATTTTGATTTCACTTGTTAGAACTAATGCAATCTAATGTGTAGGTGCCTTTGCCATTGGTTGTCCTTGTGCATTTTTTCTGATGGGTTATTTTACCTCAAACTTCTTCTACTTGATTAGATTTGGTTCCTTGGATGACAGACCCAGATTGTTTGCTGCCATTTTCATCATGGTTTCATTTCAACCTTACTTAGCAAAGTTTTGTCCTAAGACTCCTCACTATTGGGGATACGTAGAAAATGTTTCACTCGTCCTACTCTTTTTAGGGGCATAACTTGAGTCTAGAATTCATTCTCTCCTTTACTATCTTAAATCATTTCATCCTATTGGTTATTGCTACTAAAAAGCACATACACATTTAGAGGCCTCACATACCCTTGTCTGACACGTGATGAACCCAACCCGACACTTTCTAGATACATGTCAGACAGGATTACGCACATGTCAATTATTTTGTTACACACGTTCTACTGGGATATGCTGGGAACACATCAGGGATACGTTGGGGAACCATTCGGGGGTCATAATGCTTTTTTTATAAGCCGTTCTAAGTCAAAATTGTCATGGATGCTTACTTATGAATATCTATTCGGTGATGGTTGAGTTGTATATTTGCTTGTGGATTGCCCATGCTTAATGGTCTTTTTGACTTGAAATTCTGAAGCACATAATTTTTCCATATTAGATTACTCGCTTCTCAAATTACTTGAAATGTTACATAAGTAAAAATTTTGGTAGTGGCGTTTTTTTTTTCCTCCCTTTGGGTTATGAGTCCACAGCCTGGTTGCTTGGGCATAAGGTTACTGACATGTTCATATTGTTTGGTACAAATAAAGACATACATTAACGGGTGCCTCTTCTCAGTCCCAGTGGATGTCATCATCCTGAGTAAAGCAGTCTTCTGATGACATTCTGATTTCACTTGTTTGATGGAGTCGTATAACTCAAGCTTTCGTGCTTTGTTTGATATGAAAATGGGTTGTGCAGGGCCTGAAAAAAGCTGACCAGCAAAGTATTCTAGACGATTTTGACAAACGTGGGCCAGAGATTAGTCAACCACCCCCGGCCCCGCCAGTTCTCCTGGCTGTCCCCACCACCCCTCCAGCCCCGACCATCGCGAATCCATCTTCAGCTGGTGTTATTGCCTCAAGAGAAGACGTGCTAACCAGAGCAGCTGCTCTTGGAAGAGGTGCAGCTACAACTGGCTTCAAGAGGTTTCTTGCCCTTACCGAAGCTGCAAAAGACCGCAAGGATGGGCCTTTCAGGAAACTCTTTAATCCATGAGTGAGGATTTGTTTTCAACCCAACTCGCTTGTTTGAGCTCCTCTTTCTTGTTTGTACATTTTTGCCCCGTCCAGTGCTGATATTAATTACTGCTTTGATTGCATAGCATGTATAGGAGTGTATATTTAAAGATAATTCAGGCCTTGGCAATTCCTGCAGGCTTCTTATGCTTGCCCTATTGGTCGCAATAGACTTTACAAGCTGGATTTGTGAATTTGGTGATAAAATTGAGCAGTTACGAACCTCGGGTGATGTTCATAGGAAACTTGACATCAGGACCCACCGCATGTGCGGGGCTCCCGATCCAACTGGTGCCTTGAGATTGGTGCGACTATATATTCCGAACCACAGATTTTGTGTTTTGCTGATTAATCAATAAAATTCTCATTGACACTTGTTTCGATGGAAGTGTAGGTGGATTATTGTTGAGTCATACCACGTAAGCATTCATTCCCGTTACTTTGAACGGTTACGGCCCAATAAGATTATTTAGTTGATCCTTGTTTTGGGGGTACTTGAATATTAGTCCACCCCCTAAAAACAATCAATGATAATACGGTGGTTATATGGTCTCATCCTCTGAAATACGATTCCCATGGGAGGAGGCACAATAATGCTACATTGCTGCTCCTTTTGGTAGGTTTAATATTCCCAAGACTCCTTTAGCCTGTACCCTGTGAGTCATGGTTTCTTGTTCCAAGTAGTCCCGACCCTTTTCTCTAGAGGTGTCAAACGGGTCATGTTGTTCCGGCCTGGCTTGTTTAGATTTGTGCTAACCGTACTTTGTGTCGTGCCGTCCGTTTACTTAATTATGTTATGCCGTGCCGTTTTTTAATTGTTAGTTTATGTGTGTGTCAATGTTAGATAGGTTACAATATAATAACATGTTTATCAACACTAAAAGTGTAAAATGTTATGTTACATTACAGATTGGTACACTAAGAATTTAGTATTTGTTGTGTTGTGCCTGGTGCCGTGCCTTTCTAGAACCGTGTTGTGCCCATCTAAAACCGTGACCGTACCATGCTGTGCCACATTTAAATGTGTTGTGCCTGTACCATGCCAACCCGGCCCATTTGACATCTCTCTCTCTCTCTCTCTCTCTCTCTCTCTCTCTCTCTAGATGTGGAGGAGACAACATGGATAGGAGATAATGCATGAAACTACCAGGAATGAATTGGAAGAGTGAATTTTGCCATAACCTCTCTTCATGGGGCACTAACCAGTTATAAATGGCTGGGACTTGTAAGGCCTTGTCCAGATACAATGAACTTAAGAGAGGCTTTTTGGTTGCCTCAGGAGACCCTCCAAAAGCCCCAATTTTCATTCACAAATCTGGAAAATTTCCAACAATCTTCCACATGAATGAAATTGGCAAAGAATTGACGCATAGTACAAAGCTGACCCAGAGAGAAAGCACAACGGATAATTCCTGCATAGGATAGGTAGCTTTTAGCCTTGAATCTTCCCTTGTGAAAGCCCATCAAGTTTACTGGCTGTCCAGTGAACATGATGATGTCTTGAACTATCTTGCCGTTGGTGTAAACCGAGTCAACAAACTTCACATAGGAACTTTTCCTAACGCAATTCAGTTCTCACTGTTGGGTTCATTTTGGCCATGCCACCCTCGCCTGGTTCTGTAAGTATTTTCTCGAGAATTTTGCCTTTTTTAAGTTCTCAAAGAAGCGGCCTCACTTCATACTCACATAGGTGACCTTCTTATAAAGGAGTACACTGCTATACCTCGCCTGGTATTCCAGCGCATAAGAGTCATTAAGAGCCATGCTCAACCTCTTCCCATTGCAGGCATCACTGTTTCACCCCATAGGAATGGGCAAGAGAGCTCATCTCCTCAGTGATCGTTCTTTGTCACTTGCAATTAGGTTGTCCCATCGAACCTAGATCTTGGGATCTCCAGTTAACTAGGTTGGGTTTTCCTTCATGGTAACGTGAGCGTAGTAGGCTTAGGACTTAGGGGGGCTGCTGTCCCGGCCCAAGGGGCCCCGCTCCAGTCTTGGTCCGACGATTGGAAACGTTCACTTCGTAGAGCTCATTGAGTTGAACAAGTATGCAAAAAATTAGTTTGATCAGATATCTTTAAGTGGCGAATCGGAACACATATAACTTGCCAATAATGGGTTCTAGTAGATTTGATCCAATGTTTCGGATCCATTCTTTTCAAAACGAAAAGATTCCGATCAGGCACTTAAAGATATCCGATCAAACTGATTTTTTGCATACTTGTTCAACTTGACGAGCTCTACGAAGTGAACGTTTCCGATCGTCGGACCAAGACTGGAGCGGGGCCCCTTAGGCCGGGACAGCACGCTGCTATCCCTTGAGGGACAGCAGCCCCCTTAAGTCCGTAGGCTTAAGCCCCATTCCCATCGATGCCGACTTAACTAACTCTTTATTTAACCCTTTAGTTAGCGGATCCGCAATTAATGTTGTCCTTCGACTTGACATAGTCAAGAGTGACAACCCCACTAGAGAGCAGTTGTTTAATGGTATTATGTCTTCGACGGATATGTCTAGACTTACCATTGTACATATTACTCCGTGCCCTTCTAATCGCAGATTGACCATGACAATGTATGCAAATGCTGGCATGGGTTTTGGCCACCTTGGAATATCTTCTACGAAATGGCGTAGCCATTCTGCCTCTTCAGTTGCTTTATCAAGAGTAATAAACTCTGATTCCATCGTAGAGCATGCGATGCACTTCTATATATAAACGGTCTATACATGGTTGAAAAATTAATTGCTCAAATTTTCAATTCGTTTGAACCAATGTAAAGATCTTATTTCTCTGATCATTTTATTCTAACGGGTCATAATTAATTTTTGACTCTAAGGCTCTTGTTAGTTAGCCCTAAGAGATATTTGATTTTACGACTTTCTTAGGGCTGACTAATAAGAGCTTTACAGTTAAAAATTAATTATGATTTTTTAGAATAAAATGATCAGAGAAATAAGATCTTCGCACCGGTTTAAACAGATTGAAAATTGAAATACTTAATTTTTTAACCATATTTTTTAATCTATAAACAGTCTATACCTAGTTGAAAAATTAATTGCTCCAATTTTCAATCCGTTTAAACCAATACGAAGATTTTATTTTTCTAATCATTTTATCCTAAAGAATCATAATTAATTTTTGACTCTAAGGCTCTTGTTAGTTAGCCTTAAGAGATATTTGATTATACGACTTTCATAAAGTTGACTAACGAGAGTTTTAGAGTCAAAAATTAATTATGATTCTTTAGGATAAAATGATCAGAAAAATAAAACTTCGCACTGGTTCAAACAAATTAAAAATTGGAGCACTTAACTTTTTTTCCGTTTGGTTTTGGACGGAAGGGTGACGGCAGGTGTTGAATTGATGAGTTTTTAGAAAGCTCGAGTGTTTATATGAAATTTAAGAAAGGTCAGGTGTTTATATGTGATTTATGTGAAAGGTCAGGTGGCTACGTGAAATTTTCTCAAAGATTAATTTAGAGTTTGGATGAGTTGTAGTAGGATACAAGAATTATTATGTATAAAATCTTGAGGTACAAGATTCTATCCAGCAAAATCCCTCACCTCTCCCATCTCTCTCTCTCTCACTCATGCAATTAGGCACATGGGTCTACCCTCTAAGATAAGGGTTTTAGATTTTGGATTCTAATCATTATCTTATTTTTTTTTAATTATTACTCTCATTTTTCTCTCTATTTCTCTCTAATCATTACCTATATTTTTAATCATTACTCTATTTCTCTCTACACTCATTACCGATAAATCCAAATCCAAAATCCCAAAACGAACGGAGTGGAGATCTCATCTCTCCTCCCTCCCACTTTCGGCCGACTCACACACAGCACACATGCACGTCCATTCTCATTTTATGGGATTTCAAAGTACAAATTAATATAGGGAATTGATTTTGTCACTTCTCTTTTTAATAATGTCACTCTCATTCTCTCACAAAACAAAACATCTAATTAAAACACAAAGGAAAGTGACATTAACAAAAAGAGAAGTGGCAAAATCACTCCCCACAAAAATCTAGAATTTTATTGCTAGGTTTAGGCATTAAATGGTGAAGAGTAATGGTGTGCACATGGGTAAGTGATAAAGGTGTAATGCATCAAAGGTACAAGATTTTTGGAAAAATCTTTCAAGTACACTCCTATCTCTCTAGTTTCTTGGAATTTAGGGTGGGTGATGGGAATTTTGATGGGTGGTGGTGGATGTTCATTGAGTTTTAGGGTGTTTGAATGATGGGGAGTATATATGTATCAAAGAGTACAAGATTTTGTAAAAAAAAATCTAACTCTCCCATCTCTCTCGGCCACAACACACACATCCACTTAGGTTTTTCTTGGTCCCCAATCCATTGGATTTTAAGGGAATCCTAAGGGTACAAAAGATCATGGCAAATCCTAGAAAAATCATAAGTAAAATCCCAGGTTTAGGGTTCAATGTCAAATGTACTCGCCATATCTTTTTCTAGATTTAAAGGCTTGGAAAAGAAGAAAATAAGATTTGGTTAGGGTTTCCTAGAAAGTCTAGGTTTAGATTTATCCATTAACAAAAAAAAATTAATTCAATAAAATGTTTAATTTAAAAAAAAAAATGGCCCAAAATTCGGGTCGTTACAATGGCACAATGTTCTATAGATCATGCAAATGGTGGCAATAATTAATATACGGTGTACCAATGACGCAAAGGTGCATAGTTTTTCTCTTCGTATTTTTTTTTATCATGATAACTTTTTATTCAAATATTTAACTAGGGATTGATTTTTCATCCTTGGAAAGTTGGAAATAAAGTTGGCTAACTTCTCACTCTAAACTTGTGATCATCTAAAAACTTGCGTTTGAAAGGGTATAAGCCAATGAACCTTGCCTCAGTTGGCGTGATCTCAAGCCTTCTTCAGTGAAGGCGGGGGTTCGAGCCCCACGAGAGTCATGAAAGCGGTCTAATTCCTTAACCCCTAACTGCTCTGATGAATAAAACTATGGGGAAAATAGAGAGTATAAAAGTGTACTTGATAAAATCATATTTTGCCCCTTTTTTTTTTCTTTTTTTTCCCTTCTTACACGAATGTTATTTTATTCACCTACATAAGTATATTTGTTCAAGTTAATTTCTGATCTACATGACGAATGTTTTTTTTCTTTTTTTGCAGGGTGCTTTAGGTCAATTTGCGCACATCTCAAACTAATTCTTACAGCTCATTCCACAACCGTTTCACACGCTTACGCGGGTGAGGTGATTTCCATCTTTCAAACACATTTAGGCAAATGCTTTTTTTATTCTCTCCAACTTTTGAATTTTTTATTATTATTATTATGCATTTGAATTTTCCTAAGGTAATCTTTCAATCTGACTGCAAGTAACTATGGGAGGTTAAGATTTATTTTGGAGGATGTGCAGTTTCAGACAAATCTCAGAAATGGAGCTTTAGTTGGCGTTTCCGCTAACCAAAAGTTAAAAGAGTAGTACTCCCTCCGTCCCAAATTGATTATCCGGTCCGCAAAACGGAGTGTTAAAAATAATAAATTTTTGCAAGAAAAAATCAAAAGTTTTTCAACAACTTACTAGATATCAATGAGAATTTTTAATTTGTGAAAAAAGTTTGAATTTTTTCTTGAAAAAATTGCATTATTTTTAATACTCCGTTTTGCGGACGGGACAATCAATTTGGGACGGAGGGAGTACAATTTTTTGGTTGTCCTTATTTAAAAAAATTCACGTTTGTTAGTTTTGTGTTAAACTTTTATGATTTATTAATTTGTCTCAACGAAAGAATCGAAAAAGTAAAAAATTATGACATTTACGCTAGTATTTTCGAAAATGATCCCAAAAAAACCCAAAAAATTGGCTTTTCCGATTTTTCTGAAAGCACGAGACACCACACATAATGAGTACATGCTATATTTGTTTTCATTAAGTTTTTATGTTCGAATCACCCTATAGTAATTATTTGGTTAATCGTGATTAACAGTTGACAAACTCTTATTTTACACTTTACATTGTATTATTATGTGGTGTCCCCAATTTTATTCCAACTTAAAAAGTTCGAATTTTGTTTTGAATTAAACGTTTTCAGAGTGAATATTATTAAAATCCTGGTTCCATTTTAATTATATATCATCATCAAGAATCACATGTTTGCTTTTTAAAATCGGTTTTGGTAATCTCTCAGGCCGGCCCTGCTCCACAAAGGGCCAAAACTGCACCATATCCAACTGGCCTTCCTCCAATTCTCTCTCTCTCTCTCTCTCTCCAGACCTCGAGGACACAAACTCTCAGAAAAACAACTCCTTTCCGTAAGCAACAAAAACTTAAAAACAAACTCCCAGATTCCATCTTTATTAACTGCACAAACTCCCAACCCATTTCCACATTCCCTCTCTCTCTCTCTCTCTCTCTCTCTCTCTCTCTTTCTTTCTCTCTCCATATATATCTCGTATCTGCGAGAATTCAGAGTGAGACATCTGAGCAAACTCAGATTAATAAGTCGCTTTCAGCTTTCTGCTCGTTGCCTTCCGGAGGTACGTATTACCAGCTAATCAATCACCTCCAAGCTGTTTTTTTTGTGCGTGTGTGTGCGCACGCGCATTGTATAGCTATACTGTGTATGTATAGATGGAATAGATCTCCTAGGATCGTTGATTGATGCGAAAATTCGGGATCTTTCCGGGAATCCAATTCCGATCTGGTTTGACCTAGGGATCCGATCCGCGTCAGCGTAATTGCGTCTCGATTTGGAAAGCGCAATCTTTTTCAGTGTGTTATCGTGTTTTAATTTGGAAAAATGCGTGGATCTGGTTTGCATTCGACGACAATTTCGGCCGTGATAATGTTGAAATGAACTTCTCTCGATGGAACTTTCTCTAATTTACAAGTGGTGTGAGTTGAATCCATGATTTGTTTGATTTTATTTTATTTTATAGCCCTTTGAAAATCAATTACGATTACGACACGTGACTGGAATGTTTGGGCTCACTGTACTCGTAATTCAGAAGTGTTATGATTTGTTTATAAGTCTTCCATTATGTAGGATTGCAAATGGTTGTTCATGTTGGGTTTGAAACTTTGACTGTCTTCATCAAAGGTTTGTTTGGTTTAACCTTTGTTTATCTGTCAGTCGAGCCATCTCAAATAAGCATTAATTGTGCCAACCAGTGGGTTTTTCAAGCTTCGTAAAATTAACAAGGTTCAAATGTGTTCAAGCTTGGTTTATTACGTGCAGGCTAATTTCAAACAAGCTTTTAATGGGCTGAGCACAAGTCAAGCTCAAATAGCTTGGTTTGTGTACTAGCCCTAGAGGTTCACTTGTAGTTTTTGAGGGCTTTTTTTATATTAAGTTCTTTGAGCTTGGTAGATGGGGGTGTACAGTGTACTATTCAAGGATGTACAGAATGCTACACAGCTGCTATGCTGTCAATCTCTGCTGACTGCTAGTTAGAGTGACGGTAGATGCACCTTCTTTAATTTTGATTGGATGGAGTCCATATGAGATTTCGTGTATTTTTCAGGAAATTTTGGTTCTGAAGCAGATGAAAGCTTTTGGACTTTAATTCTGAAGTGTAGAGCTTCTCTCATGGAGTGGAAGGGATAAAGGATCCGTCTGCTATTGTTGGTAAGAAATAACTGAAAATGGCTCCAGCAAGCAAGGCTGATAAGAAGGCAGCAGTTGATGCTGCTGCGTGGATGTTCAATGTAGTAACTTCTGTTGGGATTATTATTGTCAACAAAGCCTTGATGGCCACATATGGCTTCACATTTGGTACCTTTTCTTGTCATTGTCTCTTAATTCTTTCCTGCCCCATGAAAATATATTGATTCCTAGTAATAGGTATCCATATTAGCTTAAAACATGGTTTTTCCTTTTTATCATGCTGTTGCTGCTAAAAACATGTGATAGTTAAGGATTTGCAGAGTACCAAGATGCTTCATCTTGTTGAAGGGTTTTTCTTGTTATTAAATCCTAATAAAACAACCTCTAGACTATATTGAGACTGATAAAAGACAAAGTCAAGATAAATTTTTTGACCCCTTGTGGTGGTTTCGTTGCAAAGAAAACACACACTAGCGGCTTAACATCCTGGAAACAATCCTAGTGTTGATGCCATAGGCCCATAAGTGTGTACATGAATTTGCAATGCTGTGCGATTAAGGCTCACAAAAATGATATGACAAAATTGTAGAACATTTTTATGATCGTAAAAGCCACAGGGCAACATATAGCCAATTTTCTAAAAGTTGGTAGGCGCTAGTCGGGCGGTCGGCCACCTTCAAGCGATTAATCGGTACATATTAATTAGTAATCGGCGTTTAATCGTTAGTCAGACGTAATCAGATAGGTCCCACCAGCGATTAATTGCCGATTAATTCCTTATTTTAGAACACTGCATATAGCAGCAGATGACAGAATGGAAATGGATATTCAGCCAAGAGTTGGAGAAAACATTGTGCAAAGAACAATAACTTTGTATGAAATGATGTGATGTTCGGCAGGAAATTCTATGACGATGGTGTTGGATGATAATTGTTAGGGTATTTTGTTATACAAGCCTATACACTTAAACAACTTGGATTGAATTTAGAAAGAAAGAAATTTCAGTGCTTGTTATTCACATAAAGGAGATTTGATAGTGATGATGTTCACGCAGACATTGTAACATGGACTCTTCTGTTTTCCCCAAGAAGACCTGTGTCTGACACATAGTATATCCTTTTAGACACTTGGGATCCTCGAAATTTTATGATTTTGAGGGAAAAGAAGCTAACGGTACTAGAAAAGGAACATTCTAGCCTTTCAAAGGAATGGGAGACTGGAGAGAGAAATTCATGTTCCCATTTGATTTCAAGTGCATTTTCAAATAGTTTACAACACATCAACGATTAATATTGTACAATAAAACATCGACGACAATAACAAAACCCATCTAGTCCCCAATCATTAGGGGTATGGGCGGGGGAGGATTGGAGACCGGCCTAACCTTTGGCAATATATATACAAAATGGTTGCTCTCAGAATACCACTGAAATAGTGGCCCCCCAAACCTCCAAGAATCAAGGAGCTAAAAGGACGTTTTGCTACTGAACCATACCCCCAAATCAAAGCCAAAAGGCATTAGAGAGGGCAAGCCTAGAGACCCACATCAATTTCTGTGCACATTACCATGCTTCCATCATTCATAGTCCATAGCATCAGAAAGCTCAAATATAAAATACAAATAACTTTTGGAAATTTGTTCCCATATTCATCCCATACTTTTAGACACATTTCCCAATATTCTAAGACCTTAGTTTTTTGGAAGGTCTTGTGCTTGGACTTGCACCTAAGCGCGGCAGTTGTACTCAAGTTCATGTGACGTGGTGTGCGGCATAGTCAAGATGTGGCTATGCTGATGGCATCAATGACCACAATAATGAACTTCTTTCAATAATTAGAACATTCTAGGATGTTTTTTACATTCATCTTACCATCTATGAATTGCATTGGCATCAGATTGTTTTAGATTTTAACTGCTATGGTCCTTGCAGCTACAACGTTAACTGGTTTGCATTTTGTTACCACGACTTTGATGACGGCTGTTCTTAGGTGGCTGGGGTACATTCAAGCTTCTCATTTACCCTTTCCCGAGCTTCTGAAATTTGTTATCTTTGCGAACTTCTCTATTGTTGGTATGAATGTTAGTCTAATGTGGAATTCAGTGGGATTCTATCAGGTAAATTTTCATCTGCTCTGGGTTTGAGCTTTCATTAAGTAGCATAATTTCAGTTGTTACAGTCTCGTCAACCTTACTGCCAGATCGCAAAGTTGAGTATGATCCCTGTATCCTGCTTACTGGAAGTTGTTCTTGATAAGATTCGATATTCAAGAGACACCAAGCTCAGCATTGCAGTTGTTTTGGTGGGTGTTGCTGTCTGCACTGTTACTGATGTCAGTGTCAATACGAAAGGTTTCATTGCTGCCTTTATTGCTGTTTGGAGTACTGCTATGCAACAATATGTAAGTTAGTAGTTTCTCTACTTCAGATCTGTTTTTTTTCCTTTTTTGATGTTTGAATCGTCTATTTTATTTTACTAGAGTAGCCTTGCAGAGACACATACACCCAGACAAGGAAACAAGTATCTTGTAGCACAGTGCTGATGAATCGTCTAGTTTATTTTACTTTAATTGTTTGCTGTCTGGTAGTCCAAACTTTCTAGACGCAATACGGTGATAGAGTTCTCTAGATGATGCAATTCCGTCAAAACTCTGGAAAGGACTGTTGACACCAGTTGAATCCTAAGCATCTTCCCCTCTTCAAAGGGTCTTGGCCATTGACTCTGTCTCTGTATGCGCAGTATGTACATTATCTTCAACGGAAGTACTCGCTCAGTTCTTTCAATCTTTTGGGACATACTGCACCGGCTCAGGCTGCAACTCTGCTGGTGGTGGGCCCCTTTCTGGATTATTGGTTGACAAACAAGAGAGTTGATGCCTTTGAATTCAGTTTAGCATCTCTTGTAAGTATTACTACAATCTATAGTTGCTCATCAAAAAAGTTGGTGCTATTCTATAGTCATAATTGTCAGATTGACAGGAATTTAAAATTTTACCGTTTCTGCTCCATAATCATTGTCATCATGGCCCGAGCTTCTGGGGTGTGCATATTTTCTGAAAGCATGGCTAACTCGCTTGCATTTCTTTTACTTTAATAGTCCAAGACCTTATTGTAAGTGGAGCCTTGTGCACTGGTTATGACCTTGAATGTACCTTTCTCTTAAATGGAAGCGTGGTGGAGGCAGCTTCAGCCTTCAATTCAAACAAAGCCAATTTGGTCGTAGGACAGTCTATGGCTTCCACGATTAGTTGGTAAGAGTTTTACAGCTGTCATAGTTGGAAGCTGATTCTACCAAACAACTGTTCCAGTAGCCCTCTTCTTTTCCAATATGGATTTGAAAGAAAAAAATGACATTCTGTGTCATGGAAGAATGTGAAATGGACCAAATGGTTTTATGGTCTAGGTCTGAAATAGTTGATCTCCTGGTAAGGAAATAGAAGCTTTTATCACCCTATAAAGAATTTTGAGAACATGCATTTATTTTGGTTTTACTTGTATCACTACAATTTGCTGGCTATTATTTCTGTGCCCTGAAGAATGATAGTAGCATTTTTGTTAATTAGTTTCACTGTGTTTTCCTTTGGGAAAATGGCGACACTCACTTCTATCCTTGTCTTCTTCTCTACAGGTGTTTCTAATCCTTTCATGCTCCATTGCAGTAGGGACCAACCTCAGCCAGTTCATATGCATCGGCAGATTCACAGCTGTGTCCTTCCAAGTACTTGGCCACATGAAAACGATCCTTGTTTTGATACTAGGATTTATATTCTTCGGAAAGGAGGGTCTGAATCTACATGTGGTTGTAGGGATGGTGATAGCTGTAGTTGGAATGGTATGGTATGGAAATGCATCATCCAAACCTGGCGGTAAAGAGAGGCGGAGCCATTCAGTGTCTAGCAACAGACAACAGAAACACAGCAGTTTATCAGAATCGTCAGAAGTTGACGACAAGGTCTAAATCACTTCCAGACTTTGAGTTTAGCATTACAAGGGTAGTTTATACAACTTTTTTGGCACCATCAGATGCTAGATCCAACCTGGACCCAGTTGTCATCAGATTCTTTCTGATTTTGTAATTCTTATATTTTCTGTTTTTTGAGATTAAATCCCTCCAAAAGGAATGGGTACTTTAGGAGGATTTAGATACCGTGAGAAAGTCTCTGTCCCGTGACTATAATTTATATAGCGATTGGTTTTCCATTAAGTCAAGGGTTTGGTTTGACACCCCTCTAGATAATATGAACCGAAAATGAGTGTCTTCTAACTTAAAACACCCATCAATGAAAAAAAGAGTCCAGGTTTCCAATTGGCACATTCTATATTGCGACAAAACTAACAATTCCATCAATGAAAAAACGAGTCCAGGTTTCCAATTGGCACATTTCATATTGCGACAAAACTAACAATTCTTGGTTGTGTTAGGAAAATCAGCAAAAGTACAATTGCCAACTGTCGAATAATAGAAATGTTTCTCTTTTATTGTCAAATTGGAGTAGATATTGAAGAGACTTCTCATTTCCAGGATTGCTACTTGAGAAATCCAAGATCGAAAGATAGTCTAGGACAGGCAAATCACTTCTTCGGTCGTTAACCATCGAATAACGGAATAAGACTTCTGCTGCCAGACTTCGTAATTTCTTTGGCTGACAGATTATAGCAATGAAATTGGAGGAAAAAACTAGGGTAATTTTACTGAGAATTGTCTCAGCTAGAGAATTCAAAAAGACGAGGCTGCCTGCTATTTACCATACTTGTGCCAGATTGTCTCAGCTAGAGAATTCAAAAAGACGAGGCTGCCTGCTATTTACCATACTTGTGCCAGAAGAAATACATGATTAATCTACCGACCTAAGCACCATGTTACACGAGCCGAATGAATCTAAACAACACGACATTATACACATTCATGGCTCGTATACAATCTCATACAAACTATCCTGAAGGATCAATGACTTTTTCCAGGAAGAAAAAACTTCTGACCTACCTGTATCCTTCAAGAAATGGTTTTTCTCATCTTGGCGAATCATTGCTTGCAATGTATATATGCATGTGAAACTAAAAAGGTCAAATTAGTATGTTACAAATTACAACCTAACTCCTTGGCAGCAATTTCCAGAAATTGATTAGGCATTCCAGTTGCAAGTCTGCTCTGGGCTTCCCACATTAGACACTTTTCGATATCTGCAAGCCAATCAATAGTGCCTACACCAAGGTACTTATACGGGGCATCAATGCCGTTTTTGTCCACTGGTTTAGTGCTAGAGTTTATTGAACGAATATGCAAAATATCACGAAGAACTGACGTGCTAAGAGCACGGACGAGAGCACTTGGATGAGAAAGGCATCGTGTTGTTGCTGGCAGACGACACTGCATGCATTCATGAAGGTAAATCACATCACTAATAGTTCCACATACATTTATAAAGAAATGAGATGTCAGAAAATTAGTTCTTAGCCAACCATCTTTCTGTTGGAAGGCATGTGAATACAAATATCAACAGAATCAAAGTACTCCAGGCTGTGTTTGAAACTTTGAATTGTGAATATGCATGAGAAGATCATAGAAGTGGAGAAGATAAATTTGTCTCTTTGGTTTCCATATAGTTTTCCACACAATGCGAGGCTACTTTGTCAGAGGCTGATTCGTAAACCCAATGATATGCCAAATTTAATCAGCGTTGGTTTCCGTATAGTTTTCCATTGTGTTTGTCTGGTGTAATGCATTGGGCTGGACTGCAATCCAAGGGGCCATTTGGTTGGAACTTTTGTTGCTAGGAATTAGAATTAAATATCTGTCGGGTATGATATCCCACAAAACGGGGATAAACAATACCTTGGGAGAGGTTGTATTAGTAATCTCCTCACTATTAATCCAATAGAACTACCAGCCTATAAATATATATCCCCTGAGTATTAGGGGCGTAACCTGCTTAATTACCTTTAACAGGTTTGAAAGGCCATCCGTAACTGCGAATCCTGATTCCCCCCACTCAAGAACTGGTTGAATTGATCTAGCTGTTGCTTCCAGGAGCTGCAGGTTTATCAATTTACATCAAACATTAATACTTCGTCCAGTTAGATAGAGTATGAAGACAAGCATTTTATCAATTCATATCCCATGTACCATTTCCAGAATATGGGTATCATAGAACTTTAATAATATACTAATATCCCATACAACTGGTAAAAAAATTGAGTTATACCTCCAGCTGTGGTAAAGTGCAAGCTTCTCCATCAACGAGCATTCCATCTGTGGCACGCAGAAGCAAATCTGAAGCACTAGCCAAAATTACAAATGATTCTGGGGTGTCATGATTTCTCATTAGCTCCACAATCAGCTTAACAATTCGCTGGTTGATTCTCCACATCTTTTGACCTTGATCATCATCCTTAGCAGTCCAAGGTTGCAATTCCCTCTCCGCCTGACAAGGAAACAGAGGTAGGAGAAAGTGACTAAAAAATACAATAGTTAAAACAAAAAAAATCCAAGTATACAGATGCTGAGGCTCCAATGGAGCACTTGCCAGGTGGCACCACTGCCAAAATCATGCAAAGAAAAGGAAGATGGTTTTATTAACAACTATTCTTCAAAGTAGATAGTTTCCAACTATTTCAGGTCTTCTGTAGCCCACCATGGTCAAAAAAACAATTAAAAAAGGATTTTGAATTACAAGTTGAACAAAATCTAGACCTGAAGAACAACAGCTGTCGCAGCTTTCGCTGGTGATGCTGACACGACGTTGCATAGGGCATCAACCACCTGTATGTCAAAATTACATAGTCAATGAACACATTTTTATGTACAATAGCATAAATAGATCCAAAAAATGGAATGCTCTAAAACAGCCAACGAATAAGATATTTCATGATAAGTCAAAAATCTCATATTACCTGTCTCCATCCTTGCTGGGCAGAAGTACTTTCTGCACTAGGTTGTGTTTCAGGGGACGCAATCAATTTGTACCAGAGCAATGAAACAACTGAGAAACATAACTCTTGCTTCTCTGCCAACACGGACCTCAGAAGCACTTTTGCACTGCAATTAAACCCTATATGCCTATCCATTGTGAGCAAGTTGGCCAAATCCGAAGCTTCCGATGGGAAACTTGTTATCCCTTTCTCCGAAACGTTTCCAGACCCTTCATTCGAACTCAAGGCTTTCTCACCCTTAACTTCAGTTCCTGAATCTTCTGAATTACCAAACTGCGATGAAGATGGTTGCACTGATGCAGTACAAATAGTGTTTGAGTTTCCAGATTTCTTTTGTGTTCTGCCATCAAGACATGCCGGAATATCTTTCCAAACAATTCCATTCTTCAAGTGTGCTTCCAGGGGTTCTGCCTTGTTAACTATAGATGCAACAGCTTTGCTGTGAATATCAATCAGGTTGTAAAGTGAAGAAGCCCTAGAGTGAATTTCACCATCCCATTTGCACCGCATCAACACTGAGAGAGCATGCATACAAGCCTTTGACCGTCTGAATAGTTCGGAGACATGAGCTGCAACCATAGCTGCGGCAACTATCTCATTTGAACTGTAACTCCACGATGTACCAACTGAAGATGGTTTCAGAGAAAAAAGCGCTTCCAATATAGCCAATATCCTGTGAGTATGACGAACTGCAGAGTCAACACTGTTCCGGATCTCATTACAAGATCCATTTGTCTTTGCAGGCTTTGCTATATCCTGCACATCTTTGCAAACTTGATGATTACGCCCATTTGAAATCAAAGGGAACAACTGAAGTTCACAAGCAAGAGCACAAACAGCAGCTAGAACATAAGAATCAAACGCAGCAATAGGGCCCTGTCTTTTCGTTTTCCTCATTCTTATTTCTCTCTGGTTGTTAGATGCCTGTTGCACTTCCTCATTCATTTTATCAGGAAGATAACTATCATCACCTCTATGCCTTTTGATCCCATAGGGCTGAGCTTCATGACTGACGCAAACAGTTAACACAACAAAAAGCAAGCGCGAAGAGAGCTCCACAGTGGCGCATGATTCCAGAAATAAGGAGTGAACCATTGTGCGAAGCTCTGCAACAGCAAGATTTTTGGAAGCCGACCCCACGCCAAAAATATATCTTGTTTTCCTGATTTCCTCTCTGGAGGATTCCGGTGGAAATGTTCTTTGAAGAATCGCTTCAACAGTGGCAACAAATATTTTCATAAGACATGCTTCGGATGGGCTTCCACGAGGAAGATACTCAAGGACTTTAAGAAGAGGTATGTACAAGTTCCATGAGAGAATGGGAGGTTGCAAGGGGGTTGCAACTATGATCTCCGGAAGGTCAACGGCGGAGGAACTTAATGGAATCAGACCATAGGCAGCTTCCCATATGGTACATATTCTCCATTCAACCTCAGGCCCATAGTCACAAAGCATTGATGCAATCCCTTGGGCAGTGGCTTCTATTGTTGCTTCAGCTGCAGGCGCTTCTATCTGTCAAAATTAAGCACACAGAAGGCAGTTCAAGTTGAGTGAGTAAACCTTCTTACAAGAGGAACTGAATTTGAGGGCATCACCAGAGAAACTGCTCTTTAGCAACTGTAAGCAATTGATCGCAAAGAACAATAAAAATTGCTGCCTAGTACCTGTTTCCTGTACCGTGAATTATAGCCATCCACAGGTTCATTTTGAACTTCAACTCCTTCGACTTGCCTTAGTGGAGGAAAAAGCAATGCAGGCTGCGAAAGTATGCGAAAAAGCAACGCTGCGGCAGCATCTGCAGCAATGCCAGCTCTCATTGACATTGCAGTCCCAATTGCACGCAAGAAATGCAAATGCATCCAGTTTCTCGGAAGCTACATCAATAATACATGGTTGAGTCATGCATGTGGCAGAAAATAAATTCACATGTGGCAGAAAATACCCTCCCTTAAGAAAAGTTGATCGATGCCTCAGTCAATCTCAAATCTAATGCACTGGTGAGATGACATCAAATTAGTGCTCAAGCTGTCAAGCATTGTATGCTGTGCAAACAGTTCCATCATGTACTGCATGTTTCATACACATCTGTTCTACACTATGTGTCATTTTTTATGCAATACTTATGAGTACACTGTACAACTCTTCACCTTTTTTCATGAGAATTGATGAAGGCTGATGAATTATAATCTTGTCAGGAACAGTTCTTGTTTCTGCTATTTGGTGCTTTTTCTCCTAACAATGGCGAGCATAGTCGATTATATCTAAAAGTTGTAACTTCATGTAAATTTAACATCCAAACTGGTGCCCTAATCAAAAGCTACCCAACATGGGATTGCAGTATTGCACTAAGAGGCATGCAAGCAAATTAACTATACCGAAATTTCCTTCAAAAAGTGAACTCCCAAGCTAGCCTGTATAATAGATATGACCAATATTCAGTTCAATGGGGTATTCTGAAGTGGTCTCAGCCTTTGATTCACACAGGTGCTGGAAATGATGCAATTCATAGTACATGAAGAATATGGATACTCGTTAGTGACATCCATCCCAGCATGGCATTACAGTGTATTTAAAAAGTAGACATCAATATGATTCACTCACTCTCATCCCTGATGCATAATCTTCAGCTGCTCTAAGCAGTTCCACTAGTTGTACAGCAGCATCAAGCGCATCAGGAGCCCAGGATGGTGGCGCTTCTAGAAGACCAAGGAGAAGTCTTTGGGTGGCACTTGGACTAGCAATTGCATAATAACTAAGGCAGAAGAAAAGACAAAACTGTCAGTACTACTATCAAATAATTTCTTCGGACTGCAGTGAGAGGTCCAAAATACTTACCGATGAAATAAACGTGCATATGGCTCAAGAGCAGGTAGGCCAGCAACAAGGTGCTCATCCATAGCTGTTGTTGGAGGAGGAAGCAGAAGTGAAGGAACAGCAGCTGCAGTTAAAGTAGCAGTCTCATAGCGAGCAACTTCCTCATCACACACACTTAGAATAACACCAGCGCCGTTGGCAACGGCCCACCTTGGAGTTGATGGCATGAGTTGGGGATGCTTCCCTGATCCACGGGAAGCTTGGAAAAGAGAGATTGAGCAAGAGACCAATCAATAGCATATCAAAGGGAAATACTTATGTCACAAACATGAACATAAATAAAACTTTAATAAGTGTTGGTCCCTATCTGCTTGTTTTTAGTAGCCTGTGAAGATGACCCATTGGACATGCTCCTCTTACTAGGTTCATGCCCTGGTCCAATTCTTACCACTGGTCAGCAACTTTCCATTCAACAATCCCCCTACCCGAGAAAAAACGAAAACCAATGAAGAGGACCGAGATGGAATTAATTATTAACCATGTCAGAAAACCAATTGTCCGGCCCGAAACTTCATATCAAGCTAACACTTCCCACAAGAAAACGTGCCTCACTAATGCAACGGCAACCAAACAATAGTAAACAAGCACACAATAACACACTGTATAGAGTGCCCAATGACATGATAAGATGGGGTAATAGACAAGGAGACTTGATCCAAGAGCCAGAACTCAGATACCATGTTAGATCACCTAATTGACCCAAACTAGAAAGATTTTATGACAATTGGTGACTTAATATTGCATTTCTCTTCGGATATTCATTAGTTGAGTTGAAACTGCAGCTTATGCATTCCTATGATGCACTGTAGTTGTCTTGTTGATGAAGATTTTGCCAACTATCACTTGAAACTAAACAGAGAACAAAATATGCAGATCAAATGTCAGAACGCACACATAGAACCACATGTTGTGCAAATCATAGTCAACGGATTCCAAAAGAAGTGAACACTTACTAGTTGAAGGAGGTTTTAGTTCTCCAGCTGCATACTTTCCCATCACTCCACCACACCTGTTAAGGCATAACAGTCCAGGATATTCAGGAATAGCAAGAAAAGTTTCTAATTAAGCTTTGAAAGATTAAAGAATAGTATGCTAGACTGAGCTGAATGAAGATTTCAAGCAACAAGAGAACCAGAGTCACTTACCAACGGAAGTAGTCACTTCTAATACCCAGAGGCGCCGCCAGCAATATATCAGTAATCCATGGAGACAAAGGCCTTAACGTCTTCCTCTCCTGTGTTACATCCCTGCTTGGAGAGTTACTTTTTCCCGAAGATTTACTTTTTTTCGGAGAGTTACTTGTTGTAGCAAGACTGCCACTGTCAGTTCTGTCTGAGTCACTGAGCTGACGCTCAACCTTGTAAATCGGTCGATTGTAGTGAGTCAAAATTCTTAAAATCTCTCCACATGCCAGAGCCCACTGTTCAGAGTACTCATTCTGGAAATTAACCATGTAGCATCAACTCTTTAGATCAACTCATAAAGCACATTGCAGGGTTTATTGAAAGTCGGAATGTATATTATAGATATGCTATTTACGGGAAAGTCGGCATGAAATCCCCTTAAACGAACTTTAGATAAAGACAAAACATTCACCGCTAAATGGTAATAAAGTCAATAATGGTCCAATCAGAAACTTTTGCAGGCATTTCCATACCTCACTACTTGGGCAGACTAAGGAAATGAAAGAAGCAAATGGAGGACTACTTCGATCATACTCCAGGGTACCATCAATGATACATGAAATGATAGGAAGAATGACAGCATGCCCATGCTCTGGATGATGGAGGACAAATATTGCTGGAATTTGAACAAGTACATAAAATAGTTAGTCTGCTGCAAAAACATCCGAGGACCAGTAATTTTACCATCACTAGTTGTATAGAATAACATGGGCGAAAACTGATACCTAAGACATCATCGAAAAGGCGTCTTTCCTTCGATGGATAACGGTTACAAATCAACTGTCCAAAGAAAAGAAGAAAGGTATCAGTGTGCAAAATCATTTATGAGCACTTTAATCAATCAAAATAACCATTGAAGGCAGAATTGGTCAAGCATTTTATATCTTAAGCTCCTAATAAAAGCCACTTTCAAAAATAATGGTGCAATAAATTGAGCAATCGTCAAAGGAAACCCCAGCAGGAGATAATAGAAAGAAAGAAACTGTACCTCAGCTATATCCTCGGGAAATTGTTCTGAAGTGAACTGACCAAAGTATTCAACATAGGCAGTAATTTGAGCCTAGAAATAAGATAAAAATGAAAGAAACTTATTTATCGATAGCATTGAGAACTAAATGAAGGTAGAGAAAAATAGACAAGAACAGATATCAACTGGAAACTTATGAAGTTATTAGGAATTTCAGATACTACCATACAACCCTTAAGAGAGGAGTTGGAAGTAAACAAACTTGCGACAAATTAAAACTAGAGAAATGAATTTCGTTTCATTCAAATGCTTGTTTAAGAAACTAGGCACACCTTCCGTTGCTGTTGATCTTGTGGTGGAGGCCAGAACAGCGAGGAGTATTGAAGGCCATCAATCCACCTTTCATATAAACTAGCCATAATATGCCTGCCTTCTATATAGGAATAGAGATGCTAAGAAATCCCGCTACAACCACTACCAATCAAGGATCAGAAGATTGTAATTCAACATTTCTCGGGCCAACAGCACACCAACCGCAGTTTCTCAATTAATCAATTAAGCAATAAGCTGTCAAAATTATCCACCTGATGAAAACTTAAAAACTGCAATTCCAGCTATCTGCAAGCTTTCTGAACTTATTGGGCTCAAGATAGAGCCCTGTATCTCTGAGAAATGATTAGGGTATATCCTTCCTGCGAATAAAATGGAATAAATAAGACGAGGGTCATTCCAACAAATAACCATCGCCCACTGCTAATGTGCAAATAACACTCAAACAGTTGGAAATTCAATACATATTTCCCACCAATACTACACTTGTCATTTGTCGATATCTTTATACAATTCTCACATATTCCAAAGCGGTATCTACATCTTCACCACCGCCCACTGGGCTATGATTAGCATTTTCCAAACAACAAAAGGACATAATTAAATCAAAGTTATAACCAAGCCCCAATTCTAAATCTCGAAATGACTGTTTGGTTAAAGAGAATTGCTGGCTTCTTCAGCCAATAACATAAACCATTAACCAACCTTTTAACAAAGGAAATAAAGAAATCAAAGTAACTAATCATTATTTCGGTAGATCGAAAATCAACAAAGGGAATAGATAGTAATCAAAAAAGCCCCAAAGTTGAATCAGGAAAACATAAAATCACAACAAAAAAGGAAAAAAAAGTTAGTGAATTCAGAATTTCGAATGAGTTTTTACGTATTCACACAAACTCATCAAGACCGGGGGGGGGGGGGGGTTGTGTGAAGAGGAAAGAAATTAGTGAATTCATAATCCTTAAATAATTCGCTCAAATTACACAAAAAACAAACACCTACCTATTTCCTTCGCCGCAAACCGCGATAAATTTCCGAAATTAAAGAAATTCCCTGGATCGTCTGAATATAACAACAAAGCAACCTAATTCTATTTCTGTTTCTGGAAAATTGAAAACAACAAAACTCTATCCACAAAATCAAAACAGCTCAGCACAGTTTTTTTCAAAATAAATTCGGGTGTCCGGCTTACGCGCACCTCAACTAAAGAATTCAACCGCTAGAATTATCGATTTCTCTTCTTTTTACCTCATTTTCAACAGCAACCAAAACAAGAATCGAACTTTACCAAGACACAGAAAAATCGAAACCGAAGTTACGAAGGTGAAGTACCTGATTCACTTGGTCTCAGGAGACGATCACGGGAGAGCTTGCGGCTTTGAGATCTTTATCTTTGTTTTCCTTGCAGAGGAGCAGATTTTGGGTGGAGATGGTCTAGAGAGAGAGGGAGAGGGAGAGGGAGAGAGAGAGTGCGTAGAGAGTAGAGAGAGAAGAGATCTTTAGCTGCACTCTCTGTATTCCAAAGCTTGGGATACGCTGCGTACGTGGCAATGATATTTTCCTCTTGCCTTAGAGGCTGATCCATTATCATCATCACCATACATGATTATGATTACATACATACATGCATACCATGGCATGTGAAGGCCATTATGTTTAGAAAGGATTTTAAATTAAGGGGTGAATTTCAATGACACCCTGAGGGTTTTTTTAATGGGCGGCGTTATTCGCAGTCACGTATTTTCTCCCACACCCCGGTAAAAATTTTCAATTAGACTCGACAGTTAGTTACCGAAATTGAAATACATTTTCAGCATCCAATTACCAAAATATGATATTTTTTTCAACAGCTATTTACCGAAAATGCATGTTTGGCAATTGTCTACCGAAAATTAAATATATTTTCGACATGTAGTTACCGAAATATAATCTTATTTTTAACAACTATTTACCGAAATGTTATTTATGATTTTCTACAACCACTTACCGAAATATAGTGGGCTATGGGAGAAAATACGTGGCTGCGAATAACCGGCCCCTTTTTAATGACAGATACCTGTTATGAGAAATGACTGTAATCTCCTTATTGTTTCAATTTTTATTTGTTTGGTACCCTAATGAACAATCGTTTGACGTGACAGGATCAGCCAAAATTGACTTTTATTAACAAATTCATTACTTTACTAATAAAAAATAAAATAAAAAACTATTAACTCTCACGTATTATGAATCAAAATGACTTTTTTTTATCTACTGAATAAGTAATTTCGATCAAAACGGATTAAATTACCAAAATCAACCTGACTTTGGCAACTTATAGATTGCCCCCTTACTTTTGAAAAATTGACTTATCCCCTATCGAATAACAAATTACTCCCTTGTCGTGATGTAACCGCTAGAAAATTTGAAAAATATGTCTAGCATCATCAAGTTTTAACTACAATGGACCATTTTGTCCCTTCATAGCTTGTGAAACACTGCAGAGATGGAAAAATAGCATTTTATAGGCTAAAAAATACAGTTTGGTTTTGTAATTAGAATTTGAAGATTTCAGCAAGATTTCGTCAAGCTTTCTTGAGGCTACATCAAGATAAATGAGTAATATATTATGCGATAAGAGATATTTTGTAATTTCTCAAAAGCGAGGAGAAATTTGTAATTTTTAGAAACCTCAAAGGTAGTTTTGGTATTTATCCTAATATTTATTACTATACCTCTATTTCTTACCCCTTGCCATAACCAGTTTGGCCAAAAATGATAAATTTATTATTTTTAGATTAAAAAAAATTCAGAATTGAGAACTTTTTATTATTTACATTTTATTATTGAAAAGCTTGAGTTTGTTAATGTAAGCTACTTTTAGCTAATTTCATCACAAGTTTGGTTGAATAGTTGGGGTTTGGGATTTCGGGGAGATGAACATGGAACCTACCAAATATATATCGTCTTTCCTCCTACGTGAAAGGAATTTTTGTCACTATGAAAAACCTCAGGGGTGTCAGTGAAATTTATCCTTTAATTTAACGTGTCAAATCACGGGGGGGAAAAGGAGAGGCACCCAAAGCAGGTGAATTTCCAATTTTAACCTCGACTGTATGGCCCTCAGCCGGTGCTATCTGACTTGTCCTAGATATTTTTGGCCAGAGTTTTGGCGGGGTGCTACTGAGGAGTATGTGCACATGGGGTTTTAGGTAAATATAGTACTTCTATTGAACGCGTTAGGCGTCGTCTCACCTAACTTTTAATGTTGGCCTTATTTTTTATTTTGTCACATAACATCTCACCTAGCTGATAATTGGTTCGTCAACGTATAATTTTTGCTTACTGTCACTCGACGCGTGTGCAAAAAATTTGGAATCCATTCTCATTGGCGAATGTAAACGAAACCAAATCATGAATATATTGAAGTTGGAGACACGGAACCCTGTACTACGGAGATACACGAGTGTTAATACTTTACGGAAGAATAAGTAAATGATAATTATATTATAAATTAGTCTTTCAACACAATGAGATGTTTTCCAATGTCAACCTAACAGTTTGTAAAATTAAAACGATCGCTAAAGAAATTTTTTTGGATATTAAATAACATGACTTTAACTCCATAAAAAGATGAGGTATTCGTCAATTTTGGAAGTTCAAATATTATAAATAACATAGATATGCTCAAATTTAGGGGGCAAGCAAATAAGTTGGTTTAACTGAGCTATTGTATATATATTTTTTGAAGAAGTCTCGATATTAATTTGGAAACTCAAAATATAATTTCTAAAATAGATCAAAATAGAGTATGATTGGAGCGGTTCATTAATTCCTTAAGTTATAGTACTTATGTAGAGCGCTTGGATAGAGACGCTCTTGTTCTCTTTGTGGTCATCATTAGGTTTTTTTGTTTCGGTCCCCCTAATAGGTGCCCCTGAGGCACTAGTTTACGGTCTTTTTAAATGCTTTAGGTGCAATAAATATAGTAAATACATGAGTTGTGTTTATGGATACTCGCAAAATATTAATTTTCACCACTATTTTTTAAACTGCCCATAAATGTTTTTAATACTATTTTTTAATGACAATACTACCCTCATTTCCATTTAAAAATTGGGCCAACCACATCCAAACAATAATCGGAAAAAATAAAATCTAACATTAGAATATCTTTATAATATGGAAAATTAATAATTGGATAATACTATCACAAACAATTAAATAAAAATTCAGGAGTTCCAATTTTTAACAGGAAAAAAGTTACAGTTGTATAACAACCGTACAAAACTCGAGCGAGATAACAAAAATAAAAATTGACCAAAACTCCAATTTCTAATACTTCACACAAAATATAGGATTCAATCCTATGTCGCTCGAGGTGGCTTTCTCCTTCTTTTGTGAACCAGTGATAATGTTTTCCTTCTTTGGACATGTAGTAAAATTGTGTTTGATACCCTTACACAATCTACAAGTCTTTGTTTGTTTTCCTTCTTCCCTTCCACCTTTCACTTGTTTTTTTTTTGAACGACCTTTGAATGTAACAAGCTGGAGAACACGGTTTGTAACAACTTGAGCTTGAGATCGAACACGGTATATAACAAGTTGAGAACACCGTGTGTGTGTGTGTGTATATATATATATATATATATATATATTTGAAACAGAACGTCAAAGACACAAAAGAACTAAAGATTGCTCCACTCTTATATGGAAAGAAACTGGCGGCAAGTGAATAAGTTCCATATGAACAGTCAGACTCACATGTTGAACAAAAATTTTCCTCCAAAACAATATTATTTTTCTCACCTTAAAGAGTGAAGAATGGAAAGAGTCATATGGTCATTTTTGTCATTCAAAATATTGTTTGACTTCTTTTAATAGAGTAGTTTATAATTTCAATGACATTATTTAGTAGATGTTGGAATGAGTATAAAAACTGTAATTGAAATATTTAAAGTGCTCCTAACTTGTGCCCAAAGGGCATCTTATAGCATTTGCTTTTTTGTTTTTCCTATATATCCATTTTTTTATTTAAGGACAAAAGAGAATTCAACCTTTTCGTAAAGCAACTCACCAAACGACAAATGAAAACAGTACTCCTATATCCTAATCCTATTGAGACAAAGCGATCAAAACCTTTGGACCAAACACGACTTTGAATCCCATTCAAACACTAACGTAACGCATCTCTGATGAAAGTTGTTTGTAGCTAGCTTCGGATTAACATCGCAACCAACATTCGGTCTCATCAGGAACAACATATAGTACTTGACTGGCCGACCAAATTAATACTAGTAACGGATCAGTCAAAAAGGAAACGATTTCAATTAAGCGCCGCCCTAGTGGAATGTTTTTATTATTCGTTAAATATGGTAATGAAGCCCAATAATGCACTAGCCACTAAGCCTGTTTTACTCAGAGAAAAGGAAGTTCAAGAAGATTAATCATGGACTTGCAAAACATTAGTAAAAAAATGTGCGATAGTTCATGTAACCTTCGTAGTGGGTTGACAGAGAGAGAAAAATCGACTTACGATTGCGACTCGTGAGCTATTTACCCCCAAAAAACTAACAATTGTGCGATTGATAAAAATAAAAATAAATTTTTTTGAACATGTACGTCCCCTTATGCAGTGGACTCTACTATTTCTGTCGATTACAGATGAAAATAATGTTTACTCACTTATGAACCTTGAAAATTGTTAATTTACGGACGTGCTAATTGACTTCAGTAAAGTTGATCGAGGTATAGGATATACTAAATTATGCACATAAATTATTGATTATTGGTTGACTAATTTTAGTGTGAAACCACTTCATCCCACAAAGACAAAGGAAATGAAGTCAACTTTTTCAGTGGGGGGAAACACGCTTTGCTACTTTGATTAATCACGAACTTGAAGATAGGGTCGGTTAGAATTAGGATGGAGCTTAATTAATTAAGGCGAACTTAAACACATTGTGGGGGGGGGTGCTTTTTATATGCATGCATACATACATTTCACCGGTCAAATAATTATTAAAAAGAAAAGTCAATTTTCACAAAGCAATATTATTCATTAGTATTCAACGAGATAATATTCTTAAATTATGTAAAATTGTAAGCATTGAGGACAATTAAAGATCACTCTACTTGCATTTTTAGCACCAAAAAAAAAAAAATATATATATATATATATATATATACACACACATACACACACGCATTATGCTCAAATTATCAATTTTCTCTTATTTGAGATGTTCATCTGAATGAATGAATTTAAATTTATATTCACCTAGATTTATATTTAATAACTACTGGACAACTTTTGGGGGTCCTTGTCAGCTTCCTTGAAACAAAGAGTGAGTTTGAGAAATCAAACTCTCGTACAAGCCGAAGACAATCCTCGAGTAGACAAGCTATCCCTTTCCTTTCAAAGGGGGGAAAAAAATACGAGCTATTCCCCTTGCAAGTAAAAAATATGTGAACCATATAGAAAGGATTGTGTGGTAAAGGTTTTAAGGGGGTTTTTTTAGTCATAAATTGAGATATATCAATTTTTTTTAAAAGTACGAGATATATAGGTAGAGATATGATAGTATAAAGTGGAGAAAAAAATTATTGAAACCCGTGTGAACAAAACCTAATCGTATGTAGAGACAGATTTAAGAATGGGCATATGGGGGTCAAGGCCCCCGCGCGGTTTCGGGGTTTTTTTTTTTTTAAAACAATATTAATATTAGTTTTTTTTTGTTGTTGGTTGAGAACACCAAAGTATTGTATTTTGTATTAAGTGTTATTTAGACATTTAAATACTTTAAAAATACGTTTGTTTCGGGTCTCAAATCTCAATTTTTCTCTCTGTGCACATTCTCTCATAAGTTTTTCCTTCAATTATTAATCTCATTTTTTTTTTATCTCTCTCCACTTAGTACCTAAAAAATCTCCCTCAAAATCTAAACCAAACAAACTACTAGATTCCCAAACCTTGAAATTTCAAAATCTTGTTTATTGTTCGGCCCCGCATTTATAAAATTCTGACTCCGTCCTTGATTGTATGACTATGAATCATCGGATAAACACGCGATTATGTTAGAATTCCGGATGACAACTGTATTTTTTTTTCTTTTCTCTTCAACGATGGACAGTGACCTTTCCTCCAATAGCCGTTCAGCTATAGATAATGCAAAGGAACTATATGCCTAACTTTAATTATTTAACCCATCTTACAACTTTCCTTTCACTCCATTGCCCCCCCTATTTCCATTCTATGCTGTTGCGTTCTAATTCTTCCATGTACTCCTAAAACTTTATGACACTAAAAACTAAAAAGATTCAATCAGGAGTGGACCGTGGGCCATGCTTTAATTTCCACAATTAGAAGTCTTCTACTGTTATTCTCACCTCAATTTGGATCAATCTTCATCTTTTCACCTTCAAATTTTCACCAAATAGAAATAAGGAAATAGAACACAATTGTTTACCTAACCTCCACAATATCACTGTAACCACTACAATCCATCGCCACCACCACTTTCCATCATTTGTCCATCCACAGCATGTAAAGAAATTACACCACACCATATATTATCTCTTTTACTCGACCTCTTCTTTTACACACCTCAAACAATTTTACAAAATGATTCAACCACGCACCATTATCTCATCGACTCTAGGAACGCTTCCGTACGTACATATAAAACTATAGTCTATTAGGTGAAATGCAGGGAATAAAATTAAAGATCATAATTGAAAAAAAATGAATATCTAGTTAAGAGTAGTTATTTATCACATATCAATTATATTTGATATAATAGACTTAGGCAGTGAGGATAAATGAAAGGAAATGTGGGAGGATGGAATGAAAGAGGTGATTCTCAGGGTAGAACTGAGTTTGAATGTTGTATGTATGGGAAGGCGAGGAACTCGTGATTTTGTGATACCTTTAATTGAACTATCATGAATTTTTATACATAACAAATAAATGGATCGAAAATGAGATATTAAATAAAAAGAGAGGAATGGGTAACAGATATATGCAAATGGGTGTGAGGGAGAGAACACAGGGTCATTAATATACGTGTAATTTGGATAGTAGTAGTATCATTTTTTTATTGGGTAAAAAACAGTTTGGATGCATGGACCCAAATTACATAATTTACATGAGCAAACGGGTGCTCAAGTGCGCGAGTGTGAAAGTGTCTTCGAAACACGTTCCAAACTATATAAATCACGAGAGCGAAGACTGAGAACACAAACGTAATACGAGGATTGAAGACGCGCAAGGTATTTTAAAAGATTGGGTGACTAAGGTCGAAACCGTTTACGCACACATCGACTAATTGTGCAAGGAGCGCGCACCCACAAACCACGCTGACTAACCCTCCGGGTCAAGGTAGCATATCTCAAATTTCACTAAGAAAACACAATAGGGGTGCGAGTGTAATGTCTGTTGATTAAGCGGCGGATTTGTGAAATTTCAGTATTATGGCGGGGTGCCAGTGTAAATTGCACACCATATACATCTCGTCTCGATCTTGGCATAGGCGACGTGGCTCAACCTCGTGCTAGGAATATATCTTCTGCTTGGTGTCATGATCGTGCCCTTTGTGGGCCCCTCTAATTCATATGCATGTGCTATATCATCTGTATGACCATTAGGCTAGACATGCGCATGGCTGCATGCATGGGGCTAACCTACATGTTAATCCTTAATTTTGGACAAAGTACTATTGGAAATGATTATACTGCCCCTGTTCCTAGACCAGAGTCCATGTTACTATTTCGGATATTTTAAAAATATCTATAGGGCCGGTTCAAGGTATTTGGATGTCTTAATCGAAGTGGTTGAATAGTGCCTTATATAGAAGAAATTTTTTTCTACAAAAAGATACTTAAAAAAATATCCTACCAAGGTTTGGTCCATGCATCTTATATGGAAGAACAAATACTCTACCAATGAACCACAAAAAGAGTTGGTATTATAATTGCACACATAAAATATATATACTTATTTAGGAAGGGGTTCCCCATTTTTTGCCCAAAATGTGGAAGCTCAAGGCGGCGGCCATTGGGCTGGCCCTGAATATCTAATATGGATCTTATTTGATGATCTCAATTAGTTTTATCAGCCAAAAATTTTAAAATCATAAAAGAAATTATAAATTAAAAGATACCATAAACAAGATAAAAATAGCAGAAAAAGTGAAAAGTGGACTATCATTGAGGAATGGAGTGAGTAACAAATTGTCTCCAACTGCGTATAATTATTAAAGTTGTATTTCTTGTGTGAAAAGTGAAATAGAAATAATAAAAGGGTGTACGAAATTCATTTCTGTGAACGCGCTCGCAACTACTTGTGTTATATAATTCATATGCATGTGCTATATCATCTGTATGACAATTAAGCTAGACATGATTATAACAAATGATTATAACAAATTTCTTTTACGTAGAAGTATTAAACTTGACATTCATGTGTGAAAAGTGAAATAGAAATAATAAAAGGGCGTACGAAAATCATTTATGTGAACACGAGTGCATAACATGACATTAGGGAATTAAATTCGCATCCATGTGAAACCTTGTCTTTCATATGGAATGACCAAGATATCCAATTTATAGTATTGATTAATTCAACAAACAATACTATCTTTTCTTGGAGATTAAAAATTTAAAGTTCAAAAATTGCATTGAAATTATAAAAATTGGACAACCGTATGTAAATTTGTATTACTAACATTTACTCCATATTTTTTCATACTTCCTAGTTTTTGAGTTCAAAATCTCCCTAATGCTATTAATTCTTATGGAGCCACGAGCTTCGCTCCAAATTCCATTGAGAACTCCAAAGAGAACGATATGATTGATAACCCAGAGATTAGTCACACTACTTGTAAGTTGGTATGAACACTCCGGCATGTAACAAAGAAAAGAATATTTATATTTTTTTGCACTTGAATCCTAAGTTGTGGGCACTCGTTACCTTAACAATAGGTAAGAATAGACAAAAAAAGCACTCGTTACCTTAACAATAGGTAAGAATAGACAAAAAATTATGTTCCAAAAAAGCTGCCTTAGCATAAATATTGATATTGATTGACAAGCTAAAAAAAAATGAAGTTGCATGTTGTATTACGAGTAGGGCCGAAAATGAACCGAGCAGTATGCGAGTTCAGCTCGGTTGGACTCATTGAGGCTCGGCTCGGCTCGGCTCGGCTCATTTAGTAAACGAGCCGAGCTCGAGCTTGAGTTTTCGGCTCGTTTACTAAACGAGTTGAGTGAAGTTCAGCTCATTCGACAAAAGCTCAGCTCATTAAGAGAGGCTCGACTCGATTAATGAGGTTCGTTTAGTGAATGACTAAGCTCGACTTGTTAAAGGCTTGAGGCTCGATTCGTTAAGACTTGAGCCGAGCTTGAGCTTGAGTTTTTAGCTCGTTTAGTAAACGAGCCGAGCTCGCCGAAATTCGGTTCAACTTGGCTCGTTTACACCCCTAATTAGGAGTGTAGGAGTGGATGAAGAACAAAGGTTTGAATTCACCAAGTGTTGACTTCATCTAGCTTTAAAAATTATTAGTCTGCATAAATATATAAAATTGAAAAAGAAGGAGAGATTCGAAATGGAACAATCTAGAATGACTTACAGATGGTTGAGAATTTAAATTATGATAACATAATTATGTCATTGGAACTTAAGGAAAGATCCCAAATAGAACAATCTAGAATAACAATGGACAAAAAAGTCACATAAATGATGTGGTGGTCGGCGAAGCACTCGCATTAAAATACTCTTAACAATTACGATATGCCACGCGTCGGTGCCAACTGCCAACAGCGGAATGCACTAAACTTTTGTTATGTAGCTGCATTATTTGCACCCTATTGATTCGGATTAAGCTGTGACCCCGTGACCAAGTCCACTTTTTCGAATAAGCATTTAAAAAATAAGAATATATTTTTAAGCTTAAAATAATGTGTTTAAGAAAATAATTGTTATTTTTTTTTACAGAGTTTGATAAATCTCATCAAAATTTATCAAATAAGATCCATATTACATATTTTTTGATTTCAGTAAGCTTATTAATTTTAAGCTTCAAAATTGCAAATAAATATTTATTTTTTAAGAAGATAAACTGGAACACACTTGCGTTTTCTAAGTATCACGTGGTATGCCTAATATTTACGTAACGATAAATTATGCAATAGATATATCTATCATTTACTTTTATTTGGTGGTGAAATATAAGAAGTAATCTACATTATGATGATGACCTTTTATTTGTGAGGAGCATCACATTTTAATGTCATATAATACTTTGAGAGTACCCAATAAATATAATTGGCGGATTTTACTTTTAACTTTTCTCAACAACCAACTAATAACAAAAGTGCTAGAGATACAATTACCGGCCACAATTCAACCACAACCACTTACGTGGCACGACATGATCAGCGGTTGCAAAATAACTTCAAAGTAATTTTTTCTCTCATTATCAATCATGCAGTGCCCGCCGCGTAAGCCGAATGTAATTGGGTTGTGGCGAATAGTTGTGTGACTAGCATTATTGTGTTGCCGAACACTTGCGATCATGTTTGAGTGGGAACTGTGGGACGTAAGAGCCATTTGGCAAGTTGTGTGGGCCGTTGAAAATGGACACACTGACGTGGAAGGGCCCATGAGAGCCAATCACAGTGGCTCGACAAGCTTTTGGACGGCGAAGAGGATAAACAATGTGCACCGTCTGACTCGACTTCCACTTTGACAGCCGGTTGACTGGGTTATGGGCTTTCTAGGAGTACCATTGAGGAAAAATTACCTGTCGGTCCAGAGAATCAAAACTTATTTAATTCCCACCACAGATGAACTTATTTTTTACTTTACCTCTGAGTACAATCTCATGATAAAAATTACTTTTTTACCCTTTACTAAATACAATCATTCCCTCCCACCTCCACCCTACAACCACCACCACCTCTGCCCGGCGACCACAAATTCGCAATGTTTTTTCGGTGAATTTTCCGGCAACTTTTCACAAAATTTGTAGTATTTTTTCCGGCAACTTTTACAAAATTTGCAGTGCTTTGTCGACAACTTAAACAAATTCATAGTGCTTTTCCGACGATTTTTCACAAAATTCGCAGTGATTTTTCCAGTGACTTTTCATAAATTTGCAGTACTATACTTGTTTTTTTTGGAAAGTTATGTATTACAACCATCAAGGGGAAAAAAAAGGCAACTAGCCAAATTTGGAAAAATTATCGGTGGGTCTAGAAAATCAAGACTTAATTTCCACTAAGGATAATCTCATTTTTTGTTTACCTCCAAGTACAACCTCATGATAGATTACCTTTTTACTCTTTACTAAATACAACCACCCCTTCCCACCTCCACCCCACAACCACCACCACCTTCGTTCAATTCCAATATTTTAAGATATCTCCACTGTTTAAGTCCCCCTCCCTCTCTCTATACTATTTTGTTGATTTTTGAAAATGTTTTCAAGTGCCAACTAAATACCGAAAAATAAAAAGTTTGAAATTTGTTTTCTAAAAAAACATTTTGCATGGAAAATATAAAATATTTTCCATCGAAACAAACGGATCCTAATGTAAAATGGCAGTCGGGTATAAAAATTTTTTTTAAAAAAACCCCGAAAACCGTTGGCACTGCATTTTCCCAATTGCCCCTTCTGAAAAATCATTGTTGGAATTATTGGATCATCTGAGCAGCTTATTTGGTTGGACCCCAAGTAACTCAAAGCTTTTGTAGCTAGACCGTTTTCTAAAATGGAAAGCTGAAAACCGTGTCTTTTTGCAGATTTCGATCCATGATTACTCGTGCAAACTCTCCGGAGGGATGGAATTGCTCCAATATTCCTCTTTTCTTTTTCTTTTTTTGCGTGTGTTAGGCTTTAGCACAACCATTGTTACTCATCAAATACCGTATTTTCTAAACTTCTAGGTCTAAAACGAGTCCTGCTACGGAAACCGACAAAGGCACCGATGGTCACGTAGGGCCCATTTTGTACCCCGCACAGATGATTCGAGCCGTTCAATAACCTTAAAAAAAAATTGAGTGGGCTTCGTTAAAAACCAGCTCAATTCAATATGTGTACTGAAATTTGAATGAAAACATAGAAGATTGGATCGGGCATCTACACATATCCGATTGAACTGATTTTTCATGTGACCATTCATATTTTTTTTAAAATTATTGAACGACTTGAATTATCTGTGTGGACCTGACGTGGGCTTCTGTGGCCGTCGGTTTCCCCTGTCAGTTTCCTTAGCTTTTTGGGTCTAAAAGAAGACAACTAAACTTATCTCAAAGAGAAAAAACACAACCCACCTCAATTTTTTTGGGCCAAATCAAAATCTAACCCGAGCTAGATATATTTAATTGGGCCGGACTTGGTCTTGACGTGGGCAATTTGGGCCCCTCAACTATCCAATGCCATTGCAGCAAAACATAATGCTCAGAGGCCATTTCCGTCATTCCACCTTCTCTCTTCTTCACGCCAATCACCACTCTCTCTGACTCTCTCTCTACCCATCGTTCAACGTTCTTTAACGATCTGAAGCAGAGTAAACAACAAAGAACAAAAATGAAACTCATACTCTCTCTCCTCTTTCTCTCTCTAAGATTCCCCTCCTTCTTCCACCCCGCCGAGGCCAGAGGCGGCGAACGGACGTCCAGCATCTCAGGTCCTCTTCTGCTCCTTCATGTTTCTTCCTGTCTCTTGTTTTGGTTGCTCACGAAACGGTTAAATTTTCAACTTGCAGCTCAGAAAATTTACGTCTGTGGATTTCTGTATTATTTTATTTTTGTTACAAAATATTGTTAGTCTTAATAATGAGGGCATTGACGGTAGCTAAGCCAAACAGTGGAATTAGCTCAATGAAGTGGAGGATTTTGTTTGTAGTTAACTAAGATAGCGATGTCAGTTCAAAAAACTAAGATAGCGATATTAAGAACATTTATTTTTTTTTTGAATTGTTGGTGTACTTTTTCCTCGGAAATAAAAGAATTAATCAATCTGGACCTGGTTTTCTGAAGACCGGGTTGACTTTTTTTCGTTTGATGCGGGAATTGTACTTTAGGCTCCGTTTGGATGGATGCGAATTGCAGTTAAAGGCATTTTGACGTTAACTTTTTAATTTAAAAGGCTAGCTATAGGTGGCTTGTCAAACTAGAGAGGAACAAGTGGGAAAATTTTAATTTTTGTATAACTGCAATCCTTAACCTTTTATAACTACAATCCTTAACATTAAGAATTCCAAATGACTCTTACTAAGTAGTTATTTGAAATGTATCTAGCGCAAAAGACGAAGGAAAACCCTTCTTGATACAGCTCTCAAACTCAATTTGAAGTCCCTTTGCAAATTGTTAAATATGCATTTGAGCTACTCTCCTTGATAGTGAAATCAGTTCCCTCTGTACTTTCGCTGGTTGATTTGGTTAACTTTGTTTGTCTCAATTTCCTTGTGTATTATAGGTTTCATGGTTGATAATAATGCGATTCGAGGGAGGCACTTGTTTCAGGAAAACCACTTTCAGAAACTGTAATCTTTGAACTTTTCCACATTCACTCATAGTCAATTGCTTCACACCTTTTGTTGATTTTTAAATTGACATTTAGTTCTGAACAATGCAGTCGATTTTGTGTTGGTGCAGAGATAATTTAGCTCATGGGTATATGACTAATTCTGATCTCGAGAATGCCATCAAGGCATTTGGTAATAGATGTCCTAGCATATCCAGGATATACAGGTGATTGACATATTTCGGTCAAAGAATTTTTTCGATGCAGGTGTGTGAGTAGTGAACTAGGCCAGAGTACCTAGAACTGCTAGTCTTGTTGGATCATTTATGTATCTTAGTCCACGGTTACAGTTTTGACTAAATTCTGAATGCATCTGTCTGACTTGTTCTTTGTTTCTCTCTTTGAGGGATTTTTGGATTCTGCATTCAGTATTGGAAAGAGTGTCAGAGGAGTTCCATTGGTAATATTTTCTCTAAAGCCTGTTCATTACTTAGTGTAACCTTTATCTTTGCTTCTTTATTTGTAATATATTGCCTCACGCTGCTCAATGGGCTTTTTGTTTTGTTGATAATAGTGGGTGATGGAAATTTCCGACAATCCTGGCAAGGAAGAGGCTGAACCTGCTTTCAAGGTAGATGATCTTTGCATTCGGTATTTGAAAAATGTTTGAGATTGCTGAAGATACAAATACCAAGTGGGCATTTGTATCTGTCGTCCATTGATTGCCCAAAGTGGAACAGGCATGTCATTGAGATTGCGGTTTGTCTTTCTGCAAGTTCCACCACTTGAAAAGGACTATTGGCTTTTACTAGCGTCTTGAGTCAATGCTGGTATTGTGAACAATTGTCTTTTGAGGGAAGCATACATGGTATGATTATTCTCCTGTGAATGATTAGCTGGACAACATGGGTTATGCAGTTTATTGGAAATGTGCATGGGGACGAACCTGTAGGTCGCGAGCTTCTGTTGCTTCTAGCTAACTGGTTATGCGATAATTATGGGAAGGATCCCTTGGTAAGTTTCTTCGCTTTTCTTTGTCCATAATTCATTTTTCTAGCCTTTTTTTGTCTTTGTCTGTGCCATACAGTATTCATTTGTTTGTTTCTTTACCATGTTGTTTGCATCTATAGCATCTTCAGAAGCTACAAAGTTGAGTCATTGACTCATTCACATGTGCATATCTTGAACAAGTTAACTAAAACTTTTTATTTTCTTCAGGTGCTGATTTTTGGTGTCTTATGTCTAGATAAATGATACACTTTTTTTTTTGATCCGCAATGATACTTCAGAGTTCAGATCTTTCAAGGATGTGTGTGGATGATTCATCGTGTTTTTTTTTTTTTTCATTTGATCGTCTATTCATCATGTTATTTTACTATTGTCTTACCAAAAATTTCTTGCATGATCTACGCAATTTACTTATCATTTTTACCCAAGGGATTCTTCTTTTTGATTGAGTATAGTCATGGGCCAACCTTTGTCTCATATTCTCCAGCTTGGGTGGATTACTACAGTAATATAACTCTGTCATCCATTATACTCTGTCACTTGACCTTTTAAGTTACACTGATATGGGAATCTGCCATTACAGGCAACACTGATAGTTAATAACGTTCACCTACATATACTTCCATCAATGAATCCTGATGGGTTTTTGTTGAGGCAGCGTGGTAATGCAAACAACATCGATCTAAACCGCGATTTTCCTGACCAGGTATTTTATTTTTGGGATTGGTTTCTTATGTGAACATGGTTACTTAGTTCAATCCACTGAGAGAGGAGATTTTGGGAATCATTTTTTTTCCCTCTAATTTGGTAGTTCTTTTGTACTCAAAAGAATTTACCTTTTGAATTTGGAGGATGCATTGAATTCACCGGAACGTTGTTGGAGAATAAAATCCAGAAAAGCTACACTAGGATGAGTATGTTATTCACAGATTTTCTGTTTTCCACTTTTGTCATCATAAGGCCAATATCTACTTCACATGCAAACACAGAAATTTAGAAGAGATTGAGATGCCCACTGGTTTCTTGAATTTGCTACACTTTTCTTTGTCTGGTTTTGCCTACTGATTACTGACAAGTGACACCAGAAAAGTTTAGTTTCGAAGTGACAATTTTAAAAATTAGAGGAAAGAAGGATTCTTTTTAGTACTGAGCCTTAGCTCGAAAGGACCTAAATGAAGAAGGGTCCGCAAGAAATCGGGAACTCGACTCCCTTCTTTTTGTTCTACCCGGACGATTCTTCTACGCCATAAGCGGATCGAATTAAACAATAACAAAGACGATTCCTCCCTTACTTCAAGTACCTAGACGTCAAAGACGAGGAATCATCTCCTCTGTGAATGAAGAAGACGGAGAGTTTCTCTTATTATCATCATTAGACCTGGGAAAATATGCTTAAATATTGCTGTTCTTTTCTAGGTTTGTTGCTTATTTTCCCCTCTTTGGATGAGATTATATTTTTATTTTTCATTTTCCTGCTTTGATTGGAAATTGATGGTAAGACTCTTTGGCCGTGCATGAAACGGGATAGTTCTTTTCTGTCAATGATGATGTGGGTGCACGACAACCAGAGACAAAAGCAATTATGAGTTGGTTGAAAGAGATACAATTCACAGCTTCCGCCAGTCTACATGGGGTAATATTTCTCTTCCATTGTATTTTACTTATGCCATATGTCAACATTTGGGGTTATTCCACCTATGAGTTCTTTCCTAATATGGATGTCTATATACAACACCAATAACAGAACCCAAGTAATCCCCAGTCGATGGGGTAGAGGCAGGAGGACCGTAGACATACCTAACCTTTGGCAATATATGCACGAAGTGGCTGCTCACAAAAAGTTTTACCATTGAAATAGTGGCCCCTCTACCTCCAAAATTCAAAGAACTAAAGGGACGTTATGCTATGGAACCATGCCCCAAAATCAAAACCGGAAGGCATTAAAAGCAGGCCTAGAGACATGATTCATTTTTTGTGCTCATTACCTTGCTTCCTTCAATCAAAATCCAAGCATCAGTAATGCACCAACATGGATGTTTTTATCTCTAAAAGAATATGGTATCACATGTAATATTGCCTCTTTGGAGAACCTGTTCTTAGACTGATTTGAAGCCTCTTTTATCTATTTCAAAGAGAACTGTTCCCATAACTTTTTCCTACAAATGATATGTTCTATCATCACATACTCAGAGGTTTTCTTAAGCTTTTAACATTTACTTAAAACATCTTCATGTGGTCATACCTTTTCTTATGGGTTATACCTCACATGTTCTCCGATTCTTTTTCTCGTTGAATTTCTTATCCATCTCTGACTCTACCAGTCCATAAGCGGTAACATATAGACTATGCTTCAAACTCTCATGTTTAAGATCCTTTATCGATATATTTCTATGTTTTTGCTTTTTGGCTTAATCCTCTAAGGGATAAGTACTTCTATTCAGAAGAAGAAGTATCAAGGTTTTTTGGGTATGGTATCGAAAGTGCTATGCACCACTTTGGTAACTTGCATTTTGTAGTTGTCATGGATAAACTTCTACGAATCACGAGATTTTTCCTCAGACAACTAGGAAATAATTACACTCGACAGTATGAAAGAGGAGGAAGTTTCATTGAAGGCGAAGAATAAAGCAAGACGTTAAGTTGATGGAAGGATAGAGAGGAGTTGTGTCATATTGTTAATTAACTCTTAATGTCACAACGCCTTACACTTGCTGTTGACAAATTTCATTACCTCTCTTTTAAGATGGAAAAATATCATGATTCTTGGACTAGTTACTGGAACTTCAAGTATTTTTTTTGAATGAATGAGTTCTTCCTTCTGCATCTGCTTATTCTTTTCTTTAAATTAGTGACTGGCCAACTGCTCTAAAATGTATTTTTGACCCTGACAATAAACTTTCTTATGAATTCTAATTATGTCTATAGGAAGTTCAATAAGAATATGACTTCGGATTTAGTCAATACTCTGATAAGTAAGCTGAGGGTGATAAATTAATGTATGTGCTTATTCACAGGGAGCACTTGTTGCTAATTATCCATGGGATGGAACTCAGGATAGAAGGTAATATTTTGTTTTGTGATTCATCTTAGAGAATGAGATACTACGGTGTATCAACAGTTGATGCTCAGTCCTCTGAGTTTGGTGTTAGTTTTGCTCGTTTCCTGGTATATTCTTAAATAGTGAGGGTAAGAGAATGTTAAAGTAACCATTTCATTACCAATCTCTAGGCCTTGCTTTTGTGAAAATTTTAGGTTGTCCTCAACTAATTAGTCTGATTGTTTTAATATGATCTGAGCAATCCATCTGTAGTGTTATAGGGGCGGTCTTCAAGCCAAAAAGTTTGCTTCAATTTTGGTTAGTTTGATTTTCCAAGAGATGACACGCAGGATTAGGTTTCAGTAAATATAAACTAATATTGGGTGTTTTTGTTTTTTGCATGCCTGTCACTGCTAAGGTAATATTGAATACCACACAATATGCTTCTACATTATAAGCAGGACATAAGCAATTCAGATGTCTTCTAGTTGATTGTAGGAATTAGTGAATTACCAGCTGTATCTCTTTGCTTTATGAACCCGTAAGGTTATGCTTGACATCTTCTGCGCTTGTTGCTATTACTTTTTGATGGGTCATTAAGTATGTTTCCAGTTCATACTTATTTTCTACTCATAATTCTCATTCAATCTGGATCAACTTCAGGAAATATTATTATGCCTGTCCTGATGACAAAACATTCAAGTTCTTGGCAAGTGAATACAGTCGCTTTCACCATAACATGTCTCTAAGTGAGGAATTTCAAGGAGGAATTACGAATGGAGCTTCTTGGTATGGCAGTGTAAAATGTAAATCCTTGAATTCATATGCAGAAGAGATGATTTTTATGCAAAAGTTGTGGCTGCTTTGATCGTCCTAGTCACATATTCTCTGCTGCTTCAGGTACCCTATATATGGTGGCATGCAAGATTGGAATTATATACATGGTGGCTGCTTTGAATTGACTTTGGAGATCAGTGATAACAAATGGCCTACTGCCAATGAGGTAAGATCTCAGTTTGGGCTCTTTGCTTTAATAGTCAGTCCTATATGCTGGATTGAAAGTGGGAGGGTACTATGAGTTTTCAAACATTAGTTGGAAATTTGCAGAGAATTACTAAAACATACTTGTTGTCAGTTACTTCTATGTTCTGTTATTTTAAGGATATGTTTTCATGTTTTCCCCCTCCTTTTATGATGTTTGTATTTGAACATGCAGCTTCCTACTCTCTGGGAACTCAATAAAATGAGTATGCTAAATCTTGTTGCAGTTCTTGTGAAGGTAATTGGTGGATTGCTTTTCTGTGTGTCTTCAGTTTAGAATTTATCGACTAGGTTAAGAAATTTCTTCTTTCAATTTCTTTTTTGTTGTAGACACGGTTTTCTTTGCTCGTGCAAGCTACTAGTTTCTACCCAGAGCAGAAGAAATCAGAACATTGAAACTACAGATTAGGATGGTTCTTCCTTCCTTAAGTAAAAAATTGACCTCCAAATTACACATTAGGAAAATATAATTCAAGTTCCGAACTGGATGATTTGGGATGCCATTCGAGCCACAATATCCTGATGGTACTGAATTATCTCTGTCTGCTTCATGTATAAATAAAATCTAATTTGAGAAGACTTATAGATTTATACTGTTATGCTAGTTTGGCATATGGGTTTTGAATGTATGTCTGCTCTGGAAAAGCTTGACTGTGAGGAATCTACTTTTCAGTGAGTTTTGAGAAATGAAACTACGCTACTTTGACACTTTTTTGAGTAAATTAAGGTCTTTTTAAGAAAACAAACCTCGATGCATTCGGCACTAGCCCTTACTGAATCAAATCAACCAGGGACACAGCTGGGAAACGAAAAAAAGCAGACACAAGCAGCTAACAAGAGCCAACAGAACTACAGCAGAACCCAGCCAAGAGCAAAGATGAAAATATTCAGGAGGGCTCCCCGTTCAGTAGCAATCAACCTGCTACAATCAGTTTAGGATACTTGATACTTCGAGTCAGTTTTGTGGATTTGAAAGGCATATCTGCCTTCTATTAGATTGTTAACCACCAACTCATCTAAAAGCTTAAGCTGTTAGAGAGAGGGGCAACTTTATTATTTATACCTTCAACACGCTCCCTCACGTGTAGCCAAGCTCTCCTCCATAAGCGGGTTAAACACGTGTAAATATTTTAACATTAGGTAGGCGGTGAGGTTCGAACACAGGATCTATTGTTGCTCTGATACCATATTAGATTGTTAGCCACCAACTCATCTAAAAGCTTAATGCCTTGTTCTCTTTGGAACTTAAAAATAATTTTTCAAAAAATTCCCCCTAGATTCTCCCTACTTTCAACATTTCTCTCTCTATCTCTCTCCACTCATTACCCCTACTATTTTCAAAAAAAATTTCAAATTCCAATCCAAACAAGGCATAAGCTGTTAGAGAGAGGGGCAACTTTATTATTTAGGTTCGGTGTACTATTATTAATGGTTACTATTGATGATGTAAGCACGTGCAAGTAAGTCATCTGTACAAAGGAAGACTATGGGTATAGGTAGTAATAAATGTTAGCAGAAAAGAAAAGTGAAGTTGTAATAAATGTATGTACGTCTGTAACGAATATAATTGGTGCTAAACCAATTGTATGTTTATACTGTTTGTATAGGTAATCAGTGATGTAAGCGTCCCCTCCTTATACCTTCAACACCTTCATCCCCATTCAGAAGACTCACAGAGTTGAGATTAACAATTCTGCTGTAGATGACTCGAACTTTGGTGTCCAACTTCCTCATGATAATGATCGGATTAGTTTTTCCTCAGAATTTGTAACATTTACGGCTAGATATGTCATATGTGTTGCAATTTAAGGGTTTGATGGGGAAGGAAGTTATGAAGGTCTGAGAAACGATAAATTTGAAATGCTTGTTTAGAAATTACCAATGGTTGTTGTGCATGGAAAATTATGTTCGTGTAATAAGAACAATCTTTGCTACTCTAACCTATGTTCTTATTTTGTGGTCCCATTATGAAAGCAACTGCATAAATCTCAAGTAAGCTATTATGATTTGACATGGGGTTTGAGAACATTCGTTTTCCTTTTTTGAATTTATTTTCACACAGACAGGAGTACATGGACGAATCTTTTCATCAGACTGTGGAAGACCATTGCCTGCCTCTATTGCGGTCGAGAGAATAAATTACACAGTATGTTCACATTAATACTCTCTCTCTCTCTCTCTCTCTCTCTCTCTCTCTCTCACACACACACACACACACACATTTTAGTTTTATTTTTTTGTGGAGAATTTTAACATGGCTTGCCTTGAAAATTACAAATGGTGCTATGGAATTCACTCGCGCTCACTGGTAGGTTTTGTGGGTTCGGATGTCTTCCCTTGTTTCTTCTGTGCTTGTCTTTTGTACAGTGTTTTCCTACCTGCAACAAATTTGATACAAATACATAGAAATAAAATTGCTGTCAACACATGCGGGCATACACATATATGCTCACAGGGGTGGACCCACCTTGGGGCACGTGGGGTCACGTGCCCCCACGCCCTTTTGTGTATATATATTATATATGTCAAATATATGCAAGTTATCATTGTTTGGTGCAGTGGTAAAGAACTAGTCTTGGGAACATTTGCTTGTGAGTTCGATTCCCCCATTCCCATTTGTTTTTTTTTCTGTGTTCGAGTACCCCATTTTGCATTAGTTTTTTCTCCTCTTCTTTTTTTTTCAAAATCTTAGCAGTAAGCTTCAACTTTCTTTACCAAGGTTTGGGAAAATAGTGCGTATGCTCCAACTTTCCTAACCATGTCTCTGATCATTTGTGTAGTGCAAAATATGAATTCGCTCATTGCATTTGTATACTTTTAATTCCCGAAACTTATACTCATAGAGTTAATAATAGGAAAATAGATGATAAACATGTGATAACTTTGTTTTAACGCATATAATCGAGGTGCGCAAGTTTGCCCAAGTAGCTGGTTATTAAAATACATATATACTTTAAAATTGTTACTTTATCATGAATGCTAAAATTATTTTGGTGTGAATATGCTTAACTGTAACTCATATATTACGGTTACAAAGAAAATTGATGCCCCCACTGTCAAATTCCTGAGTCCGCCACTGTATGCTCTTAATCCAATTGCTTCTGTCAGCTAATAGTTGCCTGTATCTCCTGAACTCCTATTCAACAGATTAAAGCTACTGAAGCACTTGCTGATTACCATCGGTTGCTTGCACCAGGAGAGAGATATGACGGTAATTGATTTTACCTTGAGTCCCAACCTTTTCATTCCTAAAATACGGATTCGTCAATTTACACATACCTCTTTATTTCTAAGCTATGGATTCTTCTATTTACACCTTTTTTCTTTAGAATTTCTGATTGTTTCTTGCTATTATTTGTTTAATTTAACTTATGAAAAATATTATTTTCTAACTCTAATGTGGATCTACTGATCTTGACTTGTAGTGGTGGCAAAAATGCCTGGTTACAAGTCAAAAAGCACGTCTATCTTGTTGGCAGAAGAAGCCATGACTGTAGATTTTATCCTCGACCCGGTGATCGCTCCCATGGGAAGTCTACTGGGAAGCAGATGCGACTTCAGCTGGGACAATAAAAGCAGGCTCCAACTGGTAGAATATTTTCCACGGCTCCACATGGAAATCTCACTTACTTTAGTAGTTGTGATTTTAGTGTTTCTTTGCTTTTTATTGAGGAGGAGAGCAATTCTTAATTATTTGAAACATAGGGAGTCAGTAGGGCCAAAACGGTCTAACGTTGCGGTTTGACTTGTTCTGTATGAACACCTTACAAAGGACAATTACAAAATTTACCTTACAAAGGACAATTACAAAATTTTTATACAAAGAGTACACATCATTTCGTCTCCATTTATCGCCTGCTTCCTTGCTATAAGGATTCTACTGTTTGCATTAGTTGCAGATAGGGTAAGGCTGCAGCAGCCTGCATGCATCTAATCCTTCCCAAAAAACAGAGTAACAGACATGGGAGCCTAGTTCACAGGGCTGCTCTTATATATCTTTTCCCATATAATCCACAGAGTGCAATTCTGGTTTGGAGTGCCCCTTTCATTGGATTTAGCATTAATACTTTTGTGTGAACATCTTCATTGAACTACTTCAGATATTTCATAATAAATGGAGCCATAGGAAAAAATATCGGCCATTGGAGGTTGTTCAATTAGTTCTTACCACAAGAGTTTGTTCACTTGATGACAAGAGTCAAGCCAGTCATGAAGCCATAGGAAAATGCGCCCGACTCCACAGACAACTGGTACTTATTTTGTCTCTATCAGAAGCAGTTTTTTCTATAGATACCTAATTCACCCCTTTCTATAAAGAAATCAACCTTTTTTCTCCCCAATGTTACTAGTTAATGAAATATATTACATCTAAAATTGTATTATAAGGGTATTTTGGTTGGAAACTTGTCAAGAGGTATCAGACTAACAAAGAAGAAGCTTCCAGTTTTTTAATCTTTTTTCAAAATTCGGTGGGAACAGATGCTTAGTGTTGTAAGTTAGCCTAAATTGAGCATACTATCTCTGAGTCCAGAACTTACTGATCAGTTTAAGATGAACTACCCTAAAACAGTGCATGACGGAATCATTAAGGGCTTAAGCAGATGGCTAAGGCAAATAGGATAAGGACTATTGTGGGTAGTTATCATTTCAACCCTTTCGAATAAGACTTTCTGATAATGGAGTAGTTCATAACCATACTTGCCCTAGGATTTAGTTGCCATAAAGATCCCTGGCAGAGAAAATTGGCATGATACTGAAAGACTTGTTTGCTCCTTGAAAGGTCAATAGACATGACCTTTTCTTATGGGTCTGCACAGTGAATATAGTACAAAAGGAGTGTGCGTTGAACATAAAATCAACAGATGTTGATTGTGGTATTCACATTGTTTTGCTACCGTCTTCGTCAGAGACTAGATTGTTCATCTGGTGTAGAAGAAACTCGAAGTCATCGTCGGTCCTGATTAGACTGAGACGTACATAGTGGTTTCCGGCAGCAAACAAGCTTCCTTTGCGACTAAGGATATTAGCTCCCCTGAGTACTGCACTACAGTCCTTATCTTCTTCCCACTCACACTTCAACCATGCATAAGCTGCATTCCGTAGACATAATTGCTTAGAAATATGTAGAATCCTAACCGGGATCTCTGAGAATACGAATGCAAAAAGATAAGACAGAACAATCACACAAGAAACACAAGATTGACGTGGTTCACCCATCTAGGGTTACCTCCACAGTCCACATTACATTACATTACAACATTTACTGTTCGGTTTTGGGAGTTAGAGATTGCAAAGACTACGAGAACTCACCCACAATATCTAGCCAAGGGATGCCACTTGAGTTCAAAGCTACTACTCTATTCCCAACCTCCACACAAACTTCCGACTTTGGACTCAACACACCTCCTGTAGTCAGTCGGGTCATGGACATCTCTTTGGTTCTTAGAACATTTGGAACCACATGATAAATATGGATGTTAGCGTGCAGTCTTCCTTCATTTCCTGTGTCTTCTCTCTATCAGTACGCGCACACACACTATACTCTCTCTTTTTTTTGGCTTTTAAAAATCTCTAAAATAAGCTTGAAGGGTATATTATTTAGGACAGTACGAAAATATCAATCAAAGTTCATCCAGTTCTCTCTGTTTTCGGTACTCTAATGATGCTCAAAGGGGAGAAACTGAACTGTTCATCAGGTCCGGTTAGAGAGCTCCTCATCCGCAAGCAAGACATGTTAAAAGGAGAAGTTCCTTCTAGCCCATTCCTAATACTGTTGCCTGTACCTTTTTCCTACGCTTTCAAAAGTACAGTAATACTCATTTCCACTTGACAATAGAGTATCACATTATAACAATGGACTTGGAATTGACATGAGAATCACCTGGAGAAGGTCCCCTGACTTTCTGGAAGAAGGTGCAGAACTGAGGAGGAATTTCCTGGATGGAAAAACGGTTTGACATAGATATAACCCGACTCAGTCTTTCCCAGCGCTTTCTCATTGTTTGGTATGCAAATTCGAATATTTCATTTCCTTCCCTTTCTTCTAAAACTACTTTCAGAAGCTTCAGAGCTCTTAACTGCGCATCTCTAGAGACCCCCATCTCAGATAGGGTCATGTACCACGCCATTCTTTGGTACACGGCTTCATCCTTCACCATTGCCCACCTGCAGAACCAGAGAAATAGCAAGGTGATTACTTCAACACTGCTTGTTAAATCCATCTGGAATGATGTGGCAGTGGCATTTGGTGAACATTGGTCACGGTCGTGACTGTTTTAGTTGGATATGGACCAGAAGTGGACCGGTGAGAATCCGTACAATCCAAATGGCTTTGCATAGTAATTCAACCATAGGGTTGATGGACAAAATGATCCTTGGAGTTTGCCTTTAGGCTGTGTTTGGATCATGTATTCTGTACACGTAGGTGCGGGTCCCACTCATCCTCACCCACACACTGCTAGTACATGTGGGCCCAGTCACGTCTGCGTGTATTAGAATTTATGTAGAAAAAGAGTCTCAAGTGCAAGAGAGTGGTAGTGAAGATGTTAAATATTTACCCAAATCTGGAGCCTGCATGACCAGTGAGCTTAGAAATGGTAAAAATCATGAGATCTTCGTCTGCTGGGGCTGGAATCGCCGTAAAGTGGGGCCAAAAATAGGCAAGATCGTGAATTGTCTTAACAGATGGGCCTTGAAGAGTTGGTTTGTTCAGTTTGCCATCCGGGTTGTTTGGTGCAGTTACAAACTCAATCACGTTTATGGAGCTATCTGAAGTACTGTTCTTCCACAATGATGCATCTCCTTCAAACTCAAAGTTGACAGAGTTGAAGAAGCCTGTTTGAATTTCATAAATCTGTTTGGACAAGAATGGAATTCAGTTTTTATGCCCAAATCTAACAATTTACAGGGAAGTCGTTTTTCGGGAAAATATTTCCAACCCAAACGTCTCTCTCAATAAAATGCTTTATGCTGAAACAAACAAAGCAACAGCCGTAAACAACCGAAACAAAAAAGGAAAAACTTACTGGGTAATAAGGGATGGAAGCCACAACTTTTGCAGGGGAGGATGAATTTTGAGGGGAAAGGGCATAAACTGCGGCATTAAGGAGTTGGGTCGATCCAGCTCCGAAAACAATGTATTTTCCAGAAGTTGCTGCATTTTTGGCAATGGAATGCAGTCTTCTGATGTGCTTCTCAAGCTCATGGGAAATATAAGAGTTGTTCTCGAACACATAGCTCATTCTATGCCACCCTGCCACCACCAGTGCACTGCTTGCTGCATGTTGCATCCAGAAGGGCTCCAAGAATAGAGGATCCCCCCTGCAGAATCAACTACTGAAAAACGTCATTCCTGGACATTTTAATTCGTTGATGCATGACTCGTTTACCTTGAGAAAATATTGATTCGCGTTCTCTTGGAAAATTAGTAGAACTACGGTGGAAACAAATGAGGAACAAAATGACATTAAGTCGAATGCTTGCAACCTTCGTTTTTGTTGTTAAAAGAACTGGCCATATAGCAAACGGTTATCGTACTCAAAAGTTTTTGATTTATGAATCCGAAAACGATGAATAGGAATAATATTGGCGAGAAGGAAATGATTAAGAGGGATCCAAGGCCATTTTCTTTCCAAATAGATATTCTTCTTTCTTTCTTGGAATAAACAAAGGGTAGGAGCGGTAGAAGAGGCATAAGTCTCTCAACAAGTTTCTCCCCATCGACTCAGATCTGTGTCTATGGATACCTTATCTCGCAAATTCAAATGCATGAAATGTCAGAGAGAGAGAGAGAGAGAGAGAGAGAGAGACTGAGGACTAACCCATCTGCATCTGCAACACAATCATCAGGAGAGAATTGAGAGCAATCAGGGCCTCCAAAGCAAGAGTTGCACTCACAACTGGGCTTTCCATCAACAAACAAGCCATCCAAGTAGGCCCTACCATGGCCTGAGCATGAAACCGCTGCCACTGCTTCAGCCTCTGCTGCAGCCTTTTGGCTCCAACTCAGCTGATCATAATTATTCCACTTCCCCCTAATCAAATGGAGGTTAATGAAAAAGTAGAGATTAAGAGCCACAGAAAGCAAGAGACACACACCATAGAACTTGGAGCTTTGGAACTTTCTTGCCATGATTAGTCCTGAGAGGTTTCTAATCATTTTGTCTAAGAGAAATTTGGTGGTTTATACTTCTAAAATCTAAGACAAAACAAAGCCTTTGCCCAATAGCATGACCAGTCTCCAATCCAGTTTTTCTTTGGTCCGTCTAGTTTTGGACTTTTGTGGGCCTCTTTCAGATCCACAACAATGATCAGAATCGTCTCTTTTGTAAAGCTCGACGAGTATACCGCTCAAGTAAAAAATTAGCTTGATTGAATATCTATAGCTATATGAACAAAACAGATTTGTAATGGACATGAGACTAGTCCCAGTAGTATTATTGGTGGTTGGTTTTCCTCTATAAATGAGGTTATATCAATATAAGGAGGCCGATACGACATTTCACCAGCCAAGAGCTTTTTGCTTAACTTTTTCTTCCCCTCAGGTGGGAAATAAAGTTCATTATGTAGTGCTCCTAGACCACTATTCAGACTAAGTTTTGTCTTTATTCTTCTTTTTTTTTTTTTTTTTTTTTGCGTTTGTCAATTTTGCGCCTAATTTTTGTCGATTATTGATTCGTCTTGTCTAGACAAATTGGAAAAGTAAAAAATTATAATTTTCACCCAAATATTTTTAAAAATATCCAAGATAAAGCCCAAAAAGCCCGAAATAATAAAAATACCGACGAGCGACAAAAATAGAAAGACAAGGACCAAACCAAACTAAATAACCGATCAAGACGGGCAAAACAGCATCTCAAGGCGCGTTTACGCATGAATTGTACTGTCTATCAATCATCCCATGCTACATGATGTACAACATTTCAATTGTACACGCACAATACATCAACTTATCACAACACTATGGCTACTAATTTACTGCGAAACAATGCAATCAACAAGAATTGAATTGCAAATTGTAATCAACGACAAGTTGATTCATATACGTTCTTCACATAATTTTGGCTCCATCTTCCTCAGACACCAATATGGTTAACTTCCGGATTAATAAATCGAAATCGTCTTGTGTTTTGATAAGGCTGAGGCGCACGTATCTGCTATCTGCACCAAATATGGTGCCTTGACGGGTGATTATACCGGCTGCTCTCATCACTGCGTAGCAATCTTCATCTTCTTCTCTCTCACATTTGAACCATGCATAAGCTGCAATGAAAAGAACTCAGAAAATGAAAGGAAAAAAAAGAAGAAGAGAGGGTATGGAATTTGAAATTTGAGTATCCTAAATCAAACGGCGTTGGCATGTTGCAACTAGATTCAATCGTCTTATGTGAAAGGTACGCATTGTTCAGACTACCTAACTTGTTAAGAAATGATCCCAAAAACGTATGTCGAACTATTCTATACCCTCCCTCAAGTGCAACTCCGTCATGCAAATGATTATGCAGATATCTATACAGAGCGAAAGGGAAAATGGAGGGGAGAAGCGTAATGCAGACAGAGAGACTTGAACTCAAAATCTCGCACAACCTGCGCTCTGATTCCATTCAACAAATTCAAGAAAGAATATTACTTTGTTATCAAGTATCATCCCTATTCCTCAGTTTCGAAAGCACACTTCCACATGCAGAATTTACAAGTGAGTGAATCTTTAAAATGAGAATCACCTGGAGAAGGCTCTCTGACTTTTTGGTTGAAGGAGCAATACTGAGGCTCAATTTCTTGGATGGAGAATCGGCTCGAGACTGACAGAGTCTTGCCCAAAATCTCCCAGCGATTCCTCATTGTTTCGAATCCAAAGTCGAAAATTTCTCCTTTTCCCTGAGCAACGAATTTTAGTAGCTTCAATGCTACTAACTGGGTATCATGAGAAACACCGAAGGAAATTTGACTGGTATAGGCTGACATTGCTTGATACACAGCCTCATCCTTTATCAGTGCCCACCTGCAGAACAAAGAACAACATCAAGTTAGGTATCATGTTCAACATCTTACCGACGCTTAAAAAATATATTCGCATTTCTGGACTGGGGTTCGAACGCCCGGTTTACAATACTGAATAAGCAGGGTTATGAATGGTTGTTACCCAAATCTCGAGCCGGCATGGCCAGTGAGCTTAGAAAGAGTAAAAATCATGACATCTTCATCTGCTGGAGCTGGAATTGCTGTATAATGAGGCCAGAAATAGGCATGATCATTAATGGCTTTGGCATGGGGACCTTCAAGCACTGCCTTTTTCAACAGACCATCTGGATTGTTCGGTGAAGTTACGAATTCGATGATATTTGTATTCCCATCTGTAGCATTCTTAAACAGAGATGTATCCCCAACAAAATTGTAGTCCACCGATCGAAAGAAATCGGTCTGTGATTTATATGCCTGTGAAATTCCATGATCTTGATCAAATTATTGTACAATGAATCATAGAGTGGGCGTGGTGTCATATTGTGTCATGTTCTTACAGAATCGTATCAGATTTTCTCAAGATTAGTCAAAGTGCACGTAAGATGGTCCAAACACTTGGTTATCAAAAGAAAAAAAAAATTGTAGTACAAGGAATTATAGAGGCAGGCATGGTGTTATATTGTGTCATAGCTACTCCCTTTTTTTTTTTTGGTATCAAAAAAGAACTTCATTGATATAAAGATAGATAATACAAGAGAAAGAGCAACAGTGCTATCGCCGTAAGATAGAAAATGCGCTGGTGATGAGCGAAAGCCAACAAGGACCTAAGGAGAAAAGCACTGTGCCGCAAATACACAAAATACAACAGAAACAAGTAAAACTACAATTAAGCTATGTGAAACACCTCCCAAACGACAAGCCGCAGTCAACCCAAAAAAACACATGATATGAGCGAAAACCAAGAGCATAAACCAAGAAGGCGGGTACGAGTTAATATGTGTTAATATGAGCTAATATTAGGGCCGGCCCAAGAGGCCTGGGCCTTGGGTATCCAAAAAAATTCAAATTTTAGGGCACTCCAATATTATTTGTAAATTAGTATATATATTATTTGTTCGTTTTATAACACAAATGTCTTTGTTAGCTTAGTGGTAAGTTGATTTTAGTCCATATGGAGTGTCCGAGTTTGAGTCTTTTGGGCAGCTTTATTTTTGAAATATTTTTTTCCTAAAAATAATGCTATTGTAACTGTCAGGTTTTGAAATCAAGTCAAGTAGAATTCAAGCCAATCACTTTGGCCACTATTGACAAAGCCATTAACATGCATTATGAAGTCTAAAGTAGTAATATAAAGAAACATTTCTATCATTGTTGTTTAACTCTAAAAATACGTAGAGCACCACCCACAATTTCGCCTTGGGCCAGCCCTGGTTAATATGTGCCAAATTCAAACTACGTGGGTACAAGACTAACCTACACTAAACTGGGATCCGGGGTGCCTGTGGTGACTCGGGGTGCCTGTGGTGACTTGGGTCACCACAGGGGTGTAGTTACCTAAAACTACGTAGTTTTGGGTTGTTTTTAGGTTGCAAAGGGTTTTAAAAAAAAGAGGCCGGAAGAAAATCTTTGCGGAAAGTTGAGAAAAAATTAAGTGCTCCAATTTTTAATCTGTTTGAATGGGTGCGAAAATCTTATTTCTCTGATCATTTTATCTTAAAGTGTCATAGTTAATTTTTGGCTCTAGAGCACTCGTTGGTTAGCCCTAAGAGATATTTAGTTCTATTACTTTCTTAGAGCTAATTAATGAGAGCACTAGAGCCAAAAATTAATTATGACCCTTTAGGATAAAATGATCATAGAAATAAGATCTTCGTACCGATTCAAACGGATTAAAAATTAGAGTATTTAATTTTTCAACCATATTTTTTAATATATAAACTGCCTAAAGATGGTTTAAAAATTAAGTACTCCAATTTTCAATCTGTTTGAATTGGTGCGAAAATCTTATTTCTATGATCATTTTATCCTAAAGGATCATAATTAATTTTTGACTCTAGTGCTCTCGTTAATTAACTCTAAGAAAGTAATAGAACTAAATATCTCTTCGGACTAACCAACGAGAGCTTTAGAGTCAAAAATTAACTATGACACTTTAAAATAAAATAATCAGAGAAATAATATCTTCGCACCCATTCAAACAAATTGAAAATTGGAGCATTTAATTTTTTCTCAACTTCCCACCAAGATTTTCTTTCCGCCTCTTTTTTTAAAAACCCTTTGCAACCCAAAAACAACCCAAAACTATGTAGTTTTGGGTAACTACACCCCTGTGGTGACCCAAGTCACCACAGGCACCCCGGATCCACTAAACTGACCTATGTATTTGCCATGTTATTGTATTGTTTCGTGAGAGAACTAATTGACTCTAACTCGCTAACTTCAT
>BPLS01000578.1:73603-99057 GCA_019656275.1 Rhododendron kiyosumense
AACCAATTTGCGTCCTTTTAGCATCTTGTATCAAATTTTCAACCATGATAGCAATCATGGTAACCGAATTAAAGAACAAAAAAACTCGGAGATTAGGTACTGGATTAACCGGATAAAAAGGCTTTGTGGTCACGACCCCTGCCCTCGAGGACGAGTTGGTGAGGGCAAGAGAATGAACTGCTGCATTGAGGAGTTGGGTTGAGCCGGTGCCAAAGACGATGAATCTTCCTTCCGTAACTGCATTCCCGATGATTGAATGCAGTTTTCGGATATGTTTTTCGAGCTCTTCTGAGATATTGGAGTGATCATCGTACGAGTAGCTCATTCTATGCCACCCTGACACTAGTAGCGCCCCGCTAGCCGCATTTTGCATCCAAAATGGCTCTAAAAACAGAGGATTCCCACTGCATAGCAAACAAAAACAGGATAACAATTCAAGAGAATTTTTAAAATTCAGAGGGGCGAAAATGGAAATTTACATTTCAAAATGGACCAAAATGTGAGGTGATAGAGGGTTTAAATGTCACAAATTGAGAAATAATGAAATATTTAGCAACATGGTCATAGGGTTATGGTGGGAATAGAATGTAATTAAGTCCAAAATTGTTTTTTTATTTATGTGCTACCATGTTTGTCTTGTCTCAAACACCTATTTTTATTTTTACAGGAGAATTATGACAAGTGTTGTCCGTAGGGGCGGATGCAATGAGTGGGGGAGTGAAATCGGCCACCCCTAGGTTCGATAAAAACAACATTATTCTACAGAACACGTATATTTTTGGTGGTAGTAAGTATGTTGATGGGTGAACCTTAAAAAATGTGTACTTTTTTTGGATATTACTGACAGTTAACGTTAGAACACGTGTATTTTTCCCCTGGAGATTTAGTCTGTTAATGGATGATTATCCTATGAAAATGCGTGGTTTTTTTTTTCTTTTCAATATTATGAAAAATTAGCCTTAGAACGCCATGTAATTATTTTGACAATAATTATATGAATTTAGATGTCCCTTTCGAATTAAAATCCTGACTCCGCCATTAATTATATATTATATGCTCCTTCTGTCATCAGGATCAAGTATATGCTTACAATGTACAAACTCATAACCAACTCACAACATATGCATGCATGCCTTTTGCAAGTAACGCTACTTAATTTTAGACGTTATGATTTGTTCGAGTTGAGGGCCCAAGGATCCTACAAATAGGTTTTCACAATTAGAAGAATGTTATTGTCACGTCATTCCGGCGAAAGACTATAATAAAAAGATGAAAATGTGACTACAACATTCAGAGCCGGTTCTGAGCTAAAATAAGTGTAACGGTTACTTTAGGTCTCAAAAAAATTCCTGAATTGTAAGGGTCTCTCCTACTTTTTTATCCCTTATTATAGTCTAACAAAAAAAACCTTATTTTTAATTTTCGCTTTAAGCCCCCAAAAAGTTAAGACCGGCTCTATGGAGCGAGTGCGACGATCACTGGCCGAAGTTCGAAAACCAACTAGGATTTCCACCTACCACATCTCATATAATCTTATTGGGCTGAAGCACAATATGGATGTCCCAAGGATAGACTACAGATGAATCAACCGTTTTTAATTTTTCGGTCAAGCTTACGCGATGAAAAAACATCTCTCTCCCGGAGAGACTGAGAAAAAAAACCTTGGAAATTATCCCATCCGTTCTGTATTGAGAGCCCACTACGAAAAGTCATGTCATTTTTTAAATTAAAAAATCAACTACTTCAGTGTATAATTTTTTGAATTTTTTCATACCAAATTAAAATATTAATTGAGATCTTTAATACGGTGTGAAAAAATTCAAACAATTATACACAAAAGTATTTTATTTTATTTATTAGAAAAATGGCAAAAGAGAGAGTATGGGACTCTCAATATAGAACGGTGAGAGTATGCTGTAAAACCATGCCTCAAATCAAAACCGGAATATATCATAGGAGATTAGGAGACCAGAACCGGAGTACTCCTAATTCAATTTTTGCATCATGTGCTTTGAGATGCTCAGTGCCGGCCCAGGCACAAGGTCCAATTGGGCCGCCCGGAGATGCTAATAAATTACAACTCGTTCCCCTAGAGATAGAGAGAGAGAACCTGTCGACGTCTGCAGGACAATCAGGTGAAAACTGAGAGCAATCAGGTCCGCCAAAGCAAGTATTGCATTCACAGACTGGCTTTCCATCCACAAGTAAGCCATCCAAGAAGGCCCTGCCATGGCCGGAGCACGACTCCGACGCCACTGCTTCTGCCTCCATAGCCGCCCTCATGCTCCAGCTCGGCTTCCATTGCGTATGCCCGACAAACAAACACAGTATCAGCAACATATTCAGTACCATTGAACACACAAAACACTTGCCGTACTTAGGTGGTAATTGTTCAGTCATGGCTGAAGCCATGTTTTTGGGCTTCACGTTTTTTGTGAGTCTTTTCTCTCTCCTAAAGTAGGAGGAGAGAGAATAGTGGGTAAATGGTCCACAGAATTGGTGATGCCTGCGTTTGTGGAACAGGACCGGTAGCTGGGGACTTTATGGAGAGAGAATTCAAACCGATGTTATAGTGACAGTGAAAAGTTATCCATTGCCTCAGCGATGTCATATTCTACTTTATTTTTTGTGATTCCACTTTTTACGGGAATCTAGCTTCTTCCAATAAAAATTGCAATTTGCATTCCAGCTGAATCTTTGAGTGAATAATCAAAAGAGAACTCGAATTTTAAGGAACACCACTCAGGCCGGGCCCAGTTCACGTTAATTTTTTTTTTTTTGAATAATTTGTGCCAAAATTGCATGTTGTTCATATTAATCAATATGTTTTGACATTTTAGCATCTTGTTCACACTAATTAACAATTTATTCATACTATTCCACTCACAATCAACAAACAAAATTGCACATTGTTCAAACTAATCAACAACTTTACTCCCTCCGTCCTATTTTAAATGATCTCTATGTAAAGTCGTATCATTTTGACTTTCAAAAAAAATCATATTTGTCCATAATCTTTTTTGAAACTTTTTTGCATCGTTTTAAAGTACTCATTGAGATCTTTTAAACAATGTAAAACAAAGTCAAAAATTAGTTGCGAAAGTACTTTATTTTTCGAGGTCAAAATTACACGATCTCCTGTATGGAGGAATTAAATTAGGAGTATTAATTAATGTGACTATAATGCCCACTCTCCAATAAAGGAAACTACATTATTGAAGACGAGACGTTTTCTTTTTGATATTGAAAACGAGACGTTGAAACTTGAACAAAAATCAAAGATTTCAAAAGCACAACTGATACTACAAAAGTAACCCATGGATCAGGGTGGATGGATACGGTGATAATTCATCAAAGAGCAAGTCTACAGTTACTGATCGGGAAATTCCTATCGGAATCCCAACGCTCCGTAGGGTACGCTCCAGCCATCGGACGGTCGATCCGATCCGTCCAATAATTCTAAAAAAAAAACGAGTGGGCTAGTATGAGAATAAACAGCATCTGACGTGTGTAAGTGGTCGATCCAAGCACTCCATTTTTGGCCTATCCAAACACTCCGTTTTTGGCTGATCCAAACACAAAAATGGAGTGCTTGGATTGACCACTTACACAAGTCGGATGCCATTTATTCTCGCGTTAACCCACTTGGTTTTTTTTTATAGAATTATTGGACTGATCGGATCGGCCGTCCGATGGCCGGAGCATGCCCGGCGGGGCGTCGGAAATCCCAATCGGTAACAGTAGACTTTCTATTCATCAAATATCAAAAGGGCTAGAAAGAAAATTCAGCACTGACAAGGACCAATGGACCTAACACTTCCCTACTGATGGTAACAGATTAGCTCTAAAAGTCAATTTCACTAGTTGATTTTTCGTTGGAAAATTAGGCTTCATATGGAAATTATGTGGATTTGGCCACTCTCATTACTTTCCCTTGCTTTGAAAATTACAATAAAACTTGGAAAGAATCCAAGATAAAGAAAATGACCCTTCTAGTTCAAATTGGAGGAAAATGGAATCTAGTTGCAGGATCTTTTATAGTGCAAGAAAGACAACGAACTATTGGGTGTTTCGCTTTCTAAAAAAAGGGATTCTTTTGTAAAAAAAAATAATTTTAAATTCAAAAATCATGTATTTATATAAATAATTTTCTTACCAATATAAATCTTATTTGATAGATGTCATTGAAATCTTTTAAACAATGCAAAAAAATTGAAAAATTATTTTTTATTTTCATTATATTTAAGCCTGAAATTACCTTCTTTTTTAAAAAGAAAGCGAAACGTCACCTTCTCCCAACACGGATCCGGATCCTCGGTGAGGATTTGCATCGTGAGAGGGTTTAAATGAGGAGCTGTCAAAACATTAATGAGTAGATCCAAAGGCTCACAACAATAGTCCTTCCTTTTTTCTTTTTCTTTTTTTCCATCCAAATGACGCCATTTTATGGGATGAAAGTCTAACGGAGAGAAACCCCAGTGGTTTGTTTTCCGTTCATCCAATCTCACATTCCCATCAAACAAAGAAAAAACAACTCTCTTCTAAATCAGCCCCAAAATTCGTCCAATCATCCTTCCAGCACCAGCAGGAGTCAAGCTCATTTTCTTTGACAATTTTTCATACATGGAATCTAGCGACCCTCATTGTTCAAATTTTCTTTGCTGACACAAAGAAAGGCAGAAAAAAACCTCTCAATCCATTTCAATACCAGATCTTAGACAACAATTCCGAACCGAATCTATTTCAGAAGAAACCGTGTCACAAAATAGCCTGCTCCAGTCCCGCTACGAAACTTGTGTTATTGGATTAGCCATTTCCTCTGAAAAGACATAAAAACTTGAAAAAATGGGGGAATGGACGGAGATTCCCTCCACAGTTCTTCCTGCTTTAGATCTCAAGCAAGGAGGATTAAGCCTAACAAAAATTGCTAGATCCGATGTTAATCCAACTTGAAAGAAGCCGAGTTATGATCTACAGGACGCCTTTCCGCAAGTAACTTCTTTGTCCTTTCAAGAACACTGAAGAAAATCGAACCTCCAATACTTATCCACAGTACTCTAGGCCCAATACCCTGCAGCACAACAGCCAATTATAATCATGTTTTAGCATGCTATTTCAGGACAGATTGATAAATAAGCAATTTAAACAGGTTCAAAAAAATGAACAGCTCGTGATCTTTTACTGTAACTAGTGCAAGCTGAAACAATTTGAAGATCACTAAGTTCCAGTTTGTTCTCGCCGAAATGATTTAAAGGAGCAATAGTTAAAACCACCGAGATGATGTAAAAACCTAAAATGAAAAACTACGGGAATATTTCTGTCTCAGATAAGCATAATAGTTCAAACTTTTGAGTGACTATGCCATGTAATGAGTAACTATGCCATGTAATGAGTAACTATGCCATGTACCAGCTCTAAAGCTGGCAGCTTCAGTTTGTACAAATGGATGAAAGGCCCAAGTTATTACTAATATCAATTGGTTTTATATTGCCATTTAGGCAATTTAGTGACCCCAGTAGATGGATAAGACCAGGGAAGTACATATGTGGAATTGAACATTAGCAAGGAGCCTGACTGCGAGAGATAAAAAGAAAGAAAAATAATTCTCACCCGTCCAGTGAAGCATAATAAGAATAAACACAAGGAATAACAGCGGCACTACTCTGTTTTAGGTTTTCATAGTTATTTAGCAAGGCGAGTAGTGGGGAAAGTCACACCTTGAAAAAAGCAGGAGTTCCCTCTTCTCTTACTATAGTTTTAACACAATCAACAATACCTTTATACTCGTTTGCTGGTCCCTGCAAAAAATTAAGACCAAAACATGAGCAACAAAGCTCTACCCAATCCCCATAGAAGATGAAAGGAACAAAGAAACAACGAAAATGCAATAAAATTTACCTGAACCATTAATCTAGTCTTTATCACATCAAGAGGAGTTGTTATAGCTCCAGTTATCGCACCTGTGTAAAGCGGAAATGAAACCAAAATTTCGCAGCAACTTTAGGCAATTATTCATGCGTTTATGTGTGAAGAACGCAAATACAGTATATTGGCGAAAAAAAGGAAAACTGTGAAAAATTGATCAATGATGGTCGATAGTCAGCAATCAATTTCATTCTTCTTGAATTCTTGTTTATATTTATTAATAGATTTTTTCTCGTGAAATTGCCAACTTCTTTTGGATGAAAAGTTGCAACACAAACCTAGGAGCATGCATCACTCCTTGAAACACACTGCGCCCTAGCATACGACTATCTGGGTACCCAAAAGGTGGGAGTTGAACTAGGGATCTTCAAGATGTTAAACAAGCCTCTCCCCACCAAATCCAACCCCGGGGAGAGGGGCAATCATATTAATGTTAGGCTGGAAGACTAAGTACTGGAAGAATACCTAGATTCGAGAGCATCAGCGCATGGTAGTAAAGGGCCTATCCAACCATTCCTAGGACTCTGCTTGTCCAATTGGAGGATGAATTAAAAGGAGGAACCAGAGATTGTGGGTGGCAACTTCTTTCAATTTACTGGCCTTTATATTTCTTATAAGCGAAACAACGAGAAAAACATGCACTATTCCATGCCATGACTGGTAATCTACACAAACAGCATGAAGGGGAATCAGAGGTGCCAAGAAATTCAGCATTCTTCCATCATATGTATGATGAAAAAAACATGAAAATGAGATTCCAACTCCAGTAAATGCTAGTTATACCAGGGGCAAATTTTAGGAAGACAACAAAAGGTGTAATTATTAACCTCTGAAACACCAGACCCTCCTAGAATTTGAAATTGTTGGCGATGTGTACTAGCTACTTACCAGCAAATGCACCAATTATAGCATTTTCAGGGTCTTTCAATTCCCTTCTAGCCTGAAAAAAGAATGCAGAATTATGTCTCCAAAAATTCACTTAAACAAGTACTAAAAGCTCAACATTGATGCAATCCTTCTGTTCTGTCATTGTATGATGAGTGCCATTATTTAGACATAAAGTGCAATGGATAAAAAGTAAAGAGATATCAAACTCCTAAATAGGCTTGCAGTCTATGGAAAACAAAGAAATGAATGGGGGATGATCACTTTCCAGTTATTCCTCCGTGGTAAGGAGTTTATCAACTTATGACTACAAGGGTTTGCTGTCATACTAGGATCAATTCCCTTCTCAGGAGTGAAGAAAAGAGACAAGGGTGTACATTTGCCTTTACCCCATTCAAAAACTAAGCTTACCGCTAGCTTATACCCAATTCGAAGTTGCTCATAGATACAGAACTGGATGGCATCAAAGGGCAAATCTCGCAATAAAAATGACCCATATCCCTGCAATCTCAAAGACAAAACAATAACATTCATGAACAACGATGTTGACTAAGTTCATGGCCAAAGGAATGAAGCTATTCTCCACTACGAAACACCAGACCCCCCTTTAGCAACAAGAACCCTCACGCTCCAAGCGCTCCAGCAGGAGGAAAAGAAGACTAGAAGCAAAGTGAAAACCTAATGCAACCAGTTCCATATTAGCTTTACGTTTGAGGAAAGTGATTGTCACATACCGCATATAGGCCTTTAAAACCCTCCTTAACAACAATACACCGGACGGCATCAGCAGCTGAAGCAAATTGTCCGGTCTGCATCCTTTGCTTAACAACCTTCAAAATTCTAAACCATGAGCCTCAGAAGTATTGTGAGGAGGAGGCTGAAGAAGGAAAGTAATTACCTCAGTAGGCACCCGAATGATAGAAGATGCAGCCCCTCCAATAGCACCTGCAGTCTACACACACTCTAGAAAGCTATTTTTAACAAACAAACAAAATTTTAACTGCACTTAAAAACTCCTAGGGGAAACCAGAGTCACAATAACACAAGATACTAGTTTAACCAGCCTAGCTTAAAAATTAAAGAGACGACACAAATAAAGATAGACATAGCAAACAAATAGGAAGGTAATACAAATATACAAATGAAACAGTCTAACAAAACAGATTACAGAGGTTGGCACCAATAGGAAAGAAACAAGGAAAATGAGAAGACAATCAGAGGCTGCTGAAAGCCTTTGCACAGTGCTATTGACAGCTGCTATGAAGACATCGAAGGCTTGAGCTGTATGATCTGCCCTTGCCAGTCACAATATGAGATCCTACTCTCTAGAGTCTATATATCTCACTGCCAGGGGAACACCTCTCATGACCAGCCCAAGTTGATTATGGCATGACAGAAAGGACCAAAAAGTATATACAAACAAAAACTTCAAATAGGAATAAGGATTCCATCCTGGTTTTGGTGTGAACTTACTGGTACCAGATAATTGGTGGATTTAGCACCAATTTGTACCCAAACAAATAGAAGTCTCATATCTAGTTTGACTTGGTTAAGATATACTTACCAAATGAGCCAAGGCACTAAGGTTGTCAGGGAAGCTCTTCAGCAGTTTTTGCTTCGTAGGTTCATATACACCAACAAATACTGCCGATGCCCTGCAAATAATAAGAATTACCATCAAGAACATGCCCCCTAATGTCTTCCGGTGTTCAAAGGATTGAAAATTCCAATGTATCTGTTGAGCAGCAGAGATACTTCAAAGGGTTGGAGCTTTCTCTTATTTGATGACTTGAGTTCAATGTAGGACCTCAGTTTCCGTAACAAAATTAGTGAATGAATTAAGTACATTGTACGTATACTATTGCATTCTCATGTCCTAGAAGGTATAAGGCACTATACTGTGAAGCTATTCACTGACAAATTTTCCACGAATGCTGATAGGGAGATAGGTAGATGTAATATTATGTGGTTGGGTATAGCCGCACAAAAGTATAGGATTCTATACCCAAAAAAATAAACTCAATAACTTAGTTAAAATCAAGAAAAATAATAAAAGCTATTGGGGATGACTCTAGGCCCGTTCTTCTGTTGAAGATGTAATTCGAACTACTGATAATAAATGCTAAAAGAAAATTATCATACGAAGCACATGGTTTAAAACTGTTGACAATGCAAAAAAAAATTACAAAAATTCAGATTCAGACCAGTTGGTGGTAACATTGTATACAAAGCTGATCTTCCAAATAGTTCCGATCTGAGTGTAAAGTGAGCAATTTGGAGAAAAAGTTTATCCCTAGAAGTTACCATACTGAAGGAAAATTAGTATTCTAATGTAAGTTCCCTAGCTGAAGTGATACCACATACCAAATGAACAGAGTACAGCAATTCTATATAAAGACGCATGCCCATGCAAATCTACCGACAAACTAGCATTGTTTCTATAATTAATAAGTTTGCACGCATAATTGGAGTAACAAGTTAAAATGAAAAGTTTCAGAAAGAAAGACTAGAAAGGGAACTTACGGCAAGACACCGACAAGATTTCCTCTTAATCCAGAATAGAGTCCTTTCAAATTGATTTTTCCGCCACCACGAACTGCCTAATTTCCACCATGACCATTTAGCCAACATCATTAAAATAAAGAAGGTCACAACATTATAGAATCCTAAATGAAACTAGTTCCTGTCAGTTCCATGCAAAATCCAATCTCAAATGTTCCTAAAGAATACCGCAATTAGAGAAAAAGAGGAACAGATAAACAAGAACATCCTAAGGTTTAACCTGCTTGAAGTCTAGTTTTTATTGTGTCAATTGGGTACAATGCTGTTTCCACAACAACACCAGCAACACCTCCAGCTATAGCACCCCCTGCAGAAACCCAGAAAAAACTATACATTAGAAAGAATCATCTCATGAAGTTAAGAATCATACTAATCAATTGCCTAGTAGTATACCATAATTCAATAAACTTTCTAGTAGTTCCTCATTTGTTTATAGCTTCCGGAAGATTTTCTCTTAAACTTATCCAAGCAAAACATATATCATGCACCGCTCAAGTTCTTGCACACCACACTATTTAGCCACAAAACATGAGAAGTCCATAATCATAACTGGACTACAACAACAACAACAACAACAACAGAAGACATGAAGACATTATCGTGTATACCGGATGAAGTTTCATATTTTGTCATCCAACCTACCAAATAGGACACGCCAAAAATCGAAAGGCCTTTCTTCTTGTCCATTGACTGTATCCACAATCTTGCCTGACTTCTCTGGTGAAATACCCATTCTCTGTTTCACTATATCTGTGACCAAAAAACAGGAGGAGATGAATGATCTGTCGGATAATAGATAAAAGTACACAAAGATAAGTACGTTTGAGGCAACTGAAAATACGAACTAAAATAGCAGAATTCTAACAGGAGTTATCATACAGATTAGGCATCAAGGACTTTAATGACAAGAAAAGAGAAACAAACACGAGGAGCAAGGTAATTGAATCAGTAGCAGGCTAGCAGCCTGAACAGAACATCTACACACTTGTTTGAACGTGATGGAGACCTTCGCTTGAAGTGGAAGATAGTGGTTAAATGTAACTGGTGCACTGCGACAATAATGTCCTTACGGCAGAGTTGATTGTCAGATCACCTCTTCCATGAAGACAGAAGACATCTCCTATTCCTAGACATGAAACACTGGGGTCCAAAATCAGTAAAACCAGTGTTAAAGTTCGACCTTGGTAACTTATGTAGTTTTGTTCTCCTATAAAAAAAGGTCATTATTATTGTAACTTACCAAATTAGTGGGAAGGAGCCAGTAGGCTACTGGAGTATTCCGGGCTAGTTCCATGTTTGAACTTTCCAGTATCATATATCTCAATATTCTTCTAGTTCATAATTTATGCTTCCAGATTCTAGAAGAAACGCGCTTACTCCGTTTCGAACCCCGCCAACTATGTTGTTGTATTTGAAGAGTGAAACAGTTTGTAAATACCTGCTAGGCCTAAAATCTCACATACACATCCCAAATTCAAAATTTGTTCCAAAAGAACCACATAACTTGTCAAGCTTTCATGAGAACCATTTCGTCAATTCAAAACTATACAACCAAAACAAACCAAACCATACCAGGCCAAACCAAGCAATACACGTGTAACGACCCGCGCCAACTGACATACTTATTCTTAGCTTAACCAAGTGGCTCAAAATGTTGACCTCAAATTATACAGTAGCTGCTCATTTTTAACCAATGTGGGATCTTACAATCTCCCCCCAAATAAGATGGTAACGTCCTCGTTGCGCCCCATGGACCATCACTTTCACCCACCAAGCGATGCGAGAAAAGTACCCGCTTAAGCGCGTCAAGCTCCTCAAGCTTGTCTCATGTGGGAGTGGGACCCACCTAAGCACGACAAGCTCCTCAAGCTCCTCACTTGTTGGGCCCACCCAAGCATGTCCCCTTGCGTGACCCGCCTCACACTTCCGGTTAATGCCACCTGTACTAACCCACACCAACTAACCTGACCTGCTTACTAACCACGTGACTCAAAAGATTAACCTCGACTTATACACTACCTGCTCACATTTTGTTATATACGAATTCCTTTTCTCATTTTTAACCAATTTGGGATCTTACAATACGACAATCAGTTAGGGCCAGGAATCCTTTTGTGCCATTCTACTCTGCCAAGGGCAACATAATCAGTTAAACTCGTGCCCTTTTTGTTACCACAACATCCATGTCAAGTTCGGTCTACGTCTCCCCAAACATTTCCCTCCAGACAAATGTTATGATATTCTTATCCCTTTTATCTACAGGAGTATTACAACTTCTGGTCTTCATTGTATCCGAAACCATGGCATTGTTACACGGTCTTAGGTAGAATTCAATCCCAAAAGCTAGCTATTGAAGCGAGGGTGCTCTCACGCTTATATTCTTCATATTACTTTGCCACCCAAGCGATGTGAGATTTCGCTTTTTACCCTCCCTCACGCCCAACGTGCTCACTCGGCAGCACCTACAACGTGCAGGCTAGGGACACGAACCCTACCCATCCTTGGCATACCTGACTCTAATACCATGTTACACGGTCTTGGGTAGAACGCAACCCCAAAATCTAGGCCTTGCCCTCACGCTTATATTCTTCATTTACTTTGGTACCCAAGTGAGGTGGGACTTTGCTTCACAGGCATAACATCCATTGGATTCCTCGAATTTCAGAGGTATAAGGGGCTGCTATTTAAGTGGTAAAACTTTCTGAGAGTAACCACTTTGTGCATTTATTGTCAAAAGTTAGGTGTGTCCCTAATCCTCCCTCGTCCATACTCCCATCCATTGGGGCTTACATGGGTACTTCCATTTTGGTGTTGTTATCTTCAACTAGTGAGACCCCTGACAATCTACGAATGTTTTCATTTCTAATCAAATCTCCTCTTATCTTATTGCAATCCTAAATTAAAAACCAGCATGCTGGTATGTGTAACTCCTAATTCAAGAGACTACAAAACAGAGTACATGATAAGAAGCTTTTGGTTTTTTTTTTGTGGGAGTGGCGGAGCCAGGATCTCCACTCCGGAGGGGGCCGAACTAAGAGGAGAATTTTTTTTTTGACAAAAATGAAATTCTGAAGATTGATGAAGTATATTAAAATAGAGTTTAAAATTTAATTAAGTATGCTAAATAAGCTTTTAACCATTAAAATCATAAGATGAGTTTTTTTTTTTTTTCCAAAAAAGAAAATTTGGAAATGACTATAGGAGTGTTATTTCACTTCACATGTGGCAAATTGAGTGACAACCAAGTGAACTCACTATATTCCTTACACTAGGTGAGAGTTCAAACCCCACCAACTTCATCCACTTTCTCCAAAATTAGTGCTAGTCTCAAAAAAATAATAATAATAATAACCAACGGGGGGGCCTTGGCCACCCCCAGCTAGAGCTGGGCAACGAACACGAAACACGACATGAACCGGACACGAAATTAGCGGGTTAGGGTTTAACAACACGAAAATGACACGACTTGAAAACACGAATTCTATATGGGTCGGGTTCGGGTTGAACACGCAAAACACGAAATTGACACGACCAACACGGTTACTAATCTGTGTCATCCATTAACATGAACACACACACACACATATATAAAATATATGGTACGTGTATATGGTATATCTTAATTCTATATAGAGTTGAGCAACGGACATGATAATACGACACGAACTGAACACGAAGTTAACGGATTAGGGTTGAGCATTTCTGACACGAAACACGAAAATAACACGACTCGAGAAACACGAATTCTAAATGGGTCGGAGTCGGGTTGGGTGGTTTGTAACACGAACCCAGCTGACACGACACGGACACGACCTGTTACCCAGGTCTACCCCCAGCCCCTTAATGGCTCCACCAATACATTTGGTATAATTAGTGACAATTTTTCAAGGTAACGAGACGATAATCAAAAGAATAGTTGAGAATCATATGTGGTAATTACAGCGGACTGTGTTTGTTTCTTTGGAGCAAGTATTAGTTCCAAGTACACTTTTTCTTGAAAGTTATTGACTTTATTCATTTTGGCAAGATCAACGCAAACTTGAGTCGAGTGAATACAGATAGCTGCGAAATGTACCGTATAATGCAGGGCATAATTGAACACGGTGGTTAAGAAAAGAACATTCGAGAGAGAGAGAGAGAGAGAGAGAGAGAGAACGGGGGGGCGGGGGGGGGGGGGAGTACCTGTTGGCCGAAGCGTCGGGCGCGGTTCCTTCGTCGAGCGGTGGCTGAGAAGCTACACTGAAGAGGGGTTGTTTGGGTTTTAAATTGGGCTGCTCTGTGACAAAAAATGTTGGAGTTATATACTGGTTACCAAAAAGGGTTTTGCTAGTTACTGCCCACTGGGCAGCACCTCGGTGAGTCAGCAAAGACTGACTTGTCAGCTTTTGCTCCGTTTTCTTTTTTCTTTTGTCAATTTCTATGACACTTGTTCTCGTTAATTCCCATAGTAAATTGTTATTCCCCCTGTGGGGTAGGGGGAGCGGGAATAGTAATTTACTATGGGAATTAACGAGAACAAGTGTCATAAAAATTGACAAAAGAAAAAAGAAAACGGAGCAAAAGCTGACAAGTCAATCTTTGCTGACTGACCGAGGTGCTGCACAGTGGGCAATAACTAGCAAAACCCTACCAAACAAAAAATAGGTTTTTTTTTTTTTTTGGGCATACTAGAAATAGTTAGGCCCTAATTTTCAAACAAATTTTGGGCTAAGCTGACGGCCTCCTGGGCCCTAACCCAGCGTTGGCCTTGCCTCCCTTCTCAATTCTCACTTGGGGTTCTTCCCGGCTGGTTCTATGGGAGTGGACGTCTTTCCTCCAAATCCCAATGCACAAATCAAACAAGATTGCATGTCTGACCAGGTCCTGACCATATATTTTTTTCGAGAATACCCTTTCATCTCTCTCTGTCCTCTTTCTCCTCATTTTTCCTCCTTTCTATTTTTTTTAAAATTTATATATTTACTTCCTTAAAAGTACTGATAATTTTTAATTGTTAATTAGCACTATTTTCAATCCCAAATCTTAATTTTAACTGTTAATTATTAGTGTTTTAACTGTTAATTATTAGTCTTTTTAATTTCCAAACTCTAAATTTAACTGTTAATTACCAGTGTTTTAATTGTTAATTACTAGTGTTTTCAATTTCCAAACTCTAATTTTAACTGTTATAGTAATTTTATTTGTTAAGTAGTAGTGTTAATTCACATTCTCAATACACAAAAAAACACAATTAACTGTTAATTTACATGCTCAAAACACAAAAACTCAGTGCTCTATACACCAAAAGCACAACTAACAATACAAAAAAACCTACATATTACACCTACTCCAGATCTAAACCAAAAAAAAAAAAATTAAACAGATCTAAATCTGTTCTTCGCCATCAAAACTCGAAATAAACCATAACAAACTCATCACGACGAACATGAGATCCGGCGGATAGGTTGACAGGCGGCGGCAGCAGACACCATTCGTCGTTGGTGAGGATGGTGGTGCTGCTAGGAGAATGAGATCTGAGTGGCGGCGGTAGATGAGGGAAGGACGGTGGCGGTGGATGAGATCTTAGCCATCATTTGTGACAGGCGGGAGGGAAAGGCGGCGGCAATGGTTGAGATCCGGCGGTTGGGGAGAAAGGAGAATGGGGCGGTGGGGGGAAGAGGCGAGGATGGTGGCACCGCTGTCGTTGGTGTGGGTGGGAGGGGTAGGGGGGAAGTGCGGTTGCGGCGGCAACAGGAGGGAAGGGCGGCGGCGGCGGGAGCTTTGGGAAGAGGGGTGAAAAATATTTAGGTTTAAGTATTTATAGAGATGGGGATCGGGGTAAATTTGTAAAATTATACCCACAAGAAGGAAACACACATATCGTGTATAGGACTTGGCCGGCTATGAAAGTGAAAAGTAGGACTCATCTTTCTCGCTCTCGTTCTCCCTACCCAATTAGTTACAGTTTTCTTATTTCACGATCGGATTGTTTGTTAGGCTAATGGGACTTTTTTTGGTAAACTGGAAAGAAACAAACAGAACTACACTCACTCAAAAGTTATTCTTCTCATGTCCGCCCCAAGTAGTGGAATAATATCATCCGGTTGGATGATGTACAACACCATTATGTGTCTTATTGATTAACTCCCATGTTTTGCAAGGCGGTCTGCCACTTTGTCCCCCTCTCGAAGTGTGTGCTTCAAGGTACACCCCGTGCTTGCCAAGAGGACTTTACATTCTTGAATCAAGACCTTGGGAGGAGAGTGCTCAAGAGAGTCAGCATCGACCATGGCGATAGCCGTCGCCGAATCAGAACTCACCTCCAAGGCCACCATGCTCTGATTTTGAACTAGCTCCAACCCTTTGAAAATACCCCAAAGCTCTGCTTCCAAGCTAAGCTGGTACAGTCTTCCAAGCGTCGACCCAAGAGTCCGAGCACCCAATGTCCTCTCTCTTCTCTCAATACACCACCAAAATCAGTTGGGTCTGGATTACTTCCGCTACTCCCATCCTTGTTAAGCTTGAGCTTACCTATTCCTGGAAAAGTCCATGACACAAATCTCATTGGAGATACTCATATGCACAAAGTGCCAGCATAAAAACCCCAATAAAAACAGTAAAAAAACTTTATTCAAAAAATTAACAAAGGGGTTACATTTCGCATGAGATTAAGGCTCCGTTCTGCTAAAGTTTTTATTTTTTAAGTACGTATTTTTTGTTTTACGAGACTAGTCATTCTTTCACAATACATCATTTTTAATTCAAAAAAAAGAAGTAAATTTGGGTGTTAATTGATCATCCGGGAATTACGTTCGTTCTTTTTTGTGTAATAATAATTTCCTAGGGTTGATCCAATACAGTTAAGAAAGTGGCCATATTTATCAACAAGATGGGCTGATTTGCAACAATACAGGCCCATGCACATGCCCCATTGGGCAGAACTTTATTTGTTGGGTGGTCCCATTCTAAAAACGCATCACAGTAAATTGCATGATGCACGTTTTTATTATTGTAAGCCATGTTTAATTTAAGCTTCTCAACAAAAAAGCATGATGCACGTTTTATTATTTCATAGAATGGAAAGACCATTTTACAATGAAAAACATGGACTCATCAAGAAATTGGTGTACGTAGTGCCGTAATGCCGATCTGATAAAGTAGAGTGTTAAATATGATTAGGAGTAAGTCTTAACTACAAATCCTTGGAAACATGGCTAGCTGCTAACCAACCGGGGGATTTGGCTGGGTACTGGCACTCGGATGCCTAAGTCAATTCCAGAGATTTACTCTCTCCGATAATGGACTTCAAAGATATCATTAAATTTGATTTCCTTATCTATCACATCGAGGTCAAATTAGTTTTAGTCGAGCTCCTAAACAATTCGAGCTCGTGTGACTTTATTTTCTCGATATTACGTGTATGCCTATCGAGTCAAGTAGAATATTGTTTACGCTTAACGGAAAACTATATATGTTCGCTCTTATCATGTAACTAGCCAATTATTGACAGTTGCCATGAAACAGACATTTTCAATGTCAAAATAGTTCAGTGGAGTATAATTTAAGCTTCTGAAAATGACTTCTCGTACGCGTGTTCGCATGATGCGGAATTGGTCTTCGGCTAATCAGCCGACCACGAGTTATCCAAATTTTATATATATATATATATATCTTCTTTTTGACTTTTGAAAAATAGAAAGGCAAATAGTCGACCAAAAATGAGTTCGGCAGATTTGATTTTTAAAAGCAAAATATACTACTTCTCTTTGGGAAACAATGGGTTTAGAGAACTATTTAAATTATTATTATTATTATTTTTACCTAAAAGAGATTGTGTTTATACTTTATACAGATGGAAAGCGATGCGAAACTATTGCACTTTGTTTTTATTCGTAGAAGTTCAAAAAATAAATAAAAAAAGTTAAAAACAATGATGAAAGCATATACAATATAATTTGGGTAGATTATTGACCCGTCTCAACAACTATTCCAACAACGGTGTTACCAAGGACGGAACCAGGATTTTACCCTAGCAGTGGCGAAATGTATACTAAAAAAAATCTAGTAGTGGCGAAACTATATAAGTTGGGTATAAATTTTTTTTTTACACATAATAATTACATTTTCTAAAATTCTTGTCGTGGCGGTCGCCGCCACTACACCCCCTGATCTCATCCTTGGGTGTTACGAATGTGGAATATAGAGTCCCACCAATTAGGATGAATATTTCAATGTAGCTGTCATAATTGCTGTCATAATTAAATATCATTGTTATTCTTTTTTTTTTTTTGATTACGTCAAAAGCATCATCGTTATTCTTATTAGTAGTAGTATATATATAACGTATAATCATGTAGGCATACAGTGAGTTTGACTAATGCAAAAATGACAATTACAATTACAATTACAATTACAGAGAACATCTCTTGTGGTGTACATAATTTGTTACTGAATGATAGTTTTGGGTGCTATTATAAGGGGTGTGCAAAAAACCCGCGGATCCAACCAGACCCGAAGGCTCTCGGGCGGGGTCGAACATGTGGTTCGGACGGGTGCGGGTATCAGATTTCTGTTTGGGTTGGTGCGTTTCTTATCCATGGGGTCGGACACGATCCGAAGTAAAGAATCGAGCTCGCAGACAGTTCTTACCACCTGTGCGGTTTGATTTACAGGCCTAAATTTTTTTACTCGACATAGTTGGGTCAGGTTCGGGTCAGTTTGACCGTGCACACCCCTAATTATTAGATAATCAATTACTCCATAGCCGAGTCAAGCGCGAGAATTTTTCTTGCTCTTTTTTTCCTCTACACTTTTTATCTCCCTTCACATCAAATCTCTAACTTCATTCCTGTACTTTTCATATGCATATACAATCGTAGTAATCGGATCAAAACCTTATCCAAATCCTTATCGGTAGAAGAAAACGGATCCGGATCCTCTATGACTATCTCTATGTGAGAATTATGTGAGAGTTTTTATTCATACCGTAATGGTTCGAGTGTATTTGTATTTTTGATCGATCAAAAATATAAACACATCCAAACTATTGATTGTCGAGATAAACGGTTCAGATCTTATGAAAATTCTCGCACAATTATTTTAAACTCAATTGTTAATCTTTTCAAATAAAGAAAGATATTTTCTCAAGATTAGGTAATGTAGTTGACTGAAACATGTCCCCGAGTCAGAGTCACGCATCCATTTTTTTCCAAACACAGCCAAAAACGCGCCACATAATTCAATAGGAAAATAAAATAGTATTATGCGACAGCTGAGTGCGTATCTTGACGCATCTGGCCGTTTACTTTCATATCCCCATTTCGGTTCTCAGATTTTCCCTCGGGTTTCCCACGGACACGTGGGGAATTTCCATTGGTTAGGTAGCACAGTACGCGCTTAATATATGTAATGAAATCATATTCTCCATTCTGCAGTGATATTTTAATGCAAAGGAGGGAAAAAAAGAGAGCAGGTTCTTGGTGTTTAACGTACGGCAAAGATTACAATGCACACCATTTATATAGATACGTATCATATACATCTCTTAATATATTACGAATTATAGAAAAAATATTACGAATCATATTGCTAAAAAGTTATGAATCGTATAAAAGCTACAAGATATCCCAAAATGTTATGAATCATGATGAAAATGTTACGAATCGTATTACTAAAAAGTTATGAATTCTAGAACAAAAATTACGAAACACTCTAAAATATTACGAATGAACCATAAAATAAATGCATATGATACACCATTTTAAGAGGTGTTTATTGTAGACTTTCCGTTAACGTATTGTCTACCCCATAATCATCTATATATACGGAGACAAACTTGTCCTTTGAATTAGGAGTTTCAATTCCAAAGCACGCTTGATTTCATTTCTGGGTTCATTAGCCAAACAAAGCCCCCCAACCCAAGGCGGATATATAGTTTTTATTCTGCAACTTCATTGGGGTAAGTTCTTTGATTTTCTCTCTCTTAATTCAATCGGGTTTGTTCAATACATGATGTTGCCCAACTTTTCAAGATTCTGGGTTTAGGTTGTTATGGAAATTCTATCTCCTTTACTAGTTTCTTTCTGAATTCATATGGGTTTTGCTCTGTATATGAACTAGTCCTCAACAAAAGAAATATTTTGTCCAATTTGGTCATTTCCCCAAATTTTATTTTATTAAGATATGGAAATTCGATTTGCCTTGGTGGTCTCCTGGTACTCTGCTCATCTGTACCTTTGACTTTATTTTCTGTTAATTCATCTGGGTTTGTTCAGTATACGAAATTACCTAATGGGTATGTGAGCATGTGCTAAACAAACCGTGGTTGATCCCATTGGGTCAGTTTTCGCTAGTATTTAACACAATTCTCTGATGAAGAATTTTAACTAGTTTCTGTTAAAATCATTGGGTTTTGTTCAATTTATGAACGTATTAACTGGGTATATGTTCATGTGTGTGTGTGTGTACTGATCAAATAAACTATGGTTGGTCCAATTTGGTCATTTTTGACGATATTATATTCAGCTCTATTTCATTTTAGAATCATTTTGGTTCTCTGCTAAGCGTTTTGATAGAGGTTTTTGGAATAATAGGAGGAGAGAGATAAATACAAAATAAGAGTTTTATGTGTTGGAATTTATTTATGTGGCTCACATGTCACATCAATCCTAATTATATTTTATAGTATTTATGTTTATAACTAAAATATGGGTGTTAGATTTAAATAAAATATTGTCTAAATAATTGGTGGCTATTCATGAAAAAGTTTGGTGACTATTTGTGAATAGATATGGCGACTATTCATGAATAGGTTTAGTGACCGTTCATATGTAAGGTTGCAACTATTAATGAATAGGTGCCTTATTACTTTTTTGATGGAAAGAACTATGAAGGGTTTTGTTCATTGGAAAAGGATCCCAATCTATTTATATAAAGGTCTGGGATTACCATCAAGTTACAAGTGTGAAAACATTTATATAGATTAGATTGGAAATTCTACCTATTGCTCTCCAAACAATCAGTGAGAGTTTGTGTTTGTGAAACATATTGGTTCTTGATCGAAACGATTTTCGTGTTTCTCTAGACTTAAACACTATAACAGAAGGTAAGTAATTTTCTACTGCATATTTATTTTGATTCTCCCACATAGGTTTTTCAATATGTGGAGTGTTGATAAAAAAAAGAGCAATACGTGGAGTGAAACCTTATTGAAAAGAGCCGGACTACGGCCACCGCACCACATGTGCGGTGACTGTCCACAGCACCACATGTGCGGAGACTGTCCACAGCACGGCTATTAGGGTTCATTCCGGGTCCCACAAAAATACAGAAAAATATTCAAAAATTTTAAAATAATATTTTATGAATATATTTTCGTATTTTTGTGGAACTCAGAATGAGCCCCAATAGCCTTGCGATAGACCGGTCACCGCATTCCATACGGTGTACCTAGTCTTTCTGTATTGCAAACTGTCCCGAAGAAGAGGAGAGGTTCTGAAAACTCCAATTTAACAAGGCTGACGTCAATCCTGCAATTATTTAAACTCAGGACTTGGAGTTAGGACAATTCTTTTCAAATCCAAGATATTTCCTCAAGATTGGGTAATACTAGTAAGTAGTAACTAGTTGATGACACCTCATGCCCTCAAGTCAAAATCTGTGATTATTTCTCTCTAAATTATAGAGTCTCAAACACGCCACGCATTCAATAAGGCTCATGGCGATAAAAAATGCTAGAAATCACATTCAATTACACACCATATCTCCTCCAAAACTAATGGGTAGTCCTATGGTACACACCCCTTATTGGGGGTGTACCGTACACACCATGATTTTAAACCTTTGGATTTCAAAGGGAATAATCCGGACCACCCATTTTTTAAGTCAATTAATAAAATAAAAAAAGGGCTTGGCAGGTAACAGGTTGTTCTCTACTCCTTGACTTTCTCTCCCTCTCCCTCATATTTAAAATACTACAAATTAAATAACATAACCACAATTATTATGACAATACAAAAAATTGGCACTTTCTTTCCACAATTTGTAGCACCAAAAGAAATCGATCAAAAGATACTAGATATAAGACCAAAATATGTGGTCGCACAATTAATAATTATTATACTCAAGCAAGATACATGTCTAAAATATTACAAATTAAATATCGTATAACTTGACATCCTAACAGCCCTGATCGATCATTCTAAAAATACACTCACTAACGACATGTAGATTGTACATTCAATTTATATTTGATATGAAACCTATTCCTCTGTTACAATTGAATGTAAGGTAGCCATGCAATCGTGACAAAATAATGACAATTAAATCCGTTGAATTTTTTATGTTTGTTGATTAAGTCACCTACATAAATTTTTGCCTCGATCAAGTTTAGGAAGCTCCATCATCAACATGCAGATTGAATAATAGAATGATATTTTCCATTCAATTAAGTGTCTAGCCATCAACTTCATTTTTGGTACGAATGACCTAATTGATATTATGTAAATTGTAAAAGATAGACGATTTTGATAAATAAATTAAAAAAACACCTTACATGGGGCTCAGATGGTGCATTATTAGATTTTAATGTTGTATTGAAATTGAACGACAAGATTTGTTGAACTATGAAACTTCAATGACTAACTACGTAATTTATCCTAAAAAATAACATTCTTATAAAAAAAAAATAGGAATGAAGGGTGCAAAACTTGAACCCTAGATACTTTAGATAAATGTCCAAACTCTAACACCTTATCGCTATGGTATACAATTGAGAATTTGTAATTCTAAAAGTTATTAATTATACAATACTTTCTTCTTCGTATGGGCCCTATTTCCCGATTGAAAATTTGAGAAGACAGTGGCCTCAAATGCCTCCGAAAATTTGGATATAGTACTTATTTTTTGGTGAATTTCTTCGATAAAATTTTCGTGTGAGAACTTCATTTTTAGTTTAAATTATTGAGGTATTGTGTAGGGAAAATTAAAATTTGAAAAAATAGTGTGGAGGGAATTGAAAATTAAGATAATATGGTGGAAATTTTCAAATTTTGAAAAAATTATGTGGTGGGAATTGAAAAAAATTAGGTTAAGTTTCGTACAACACATTGTGCTAAGGTAACGACAATCTATGGTATTGTTATAATATTTGCGATTATTTTATTCAATATTTGGTATTTAATTTACGTATATATTTTGCTTCGGTATAACTATTGTGGATTTTTTACGACATTTTTATTTTGTTATGGAATATATCATCACAAATAAAAATATACAACATGTTGTGGTAAGGTAATGCCACTTTATGATTTTTTTATAACAATTGTGGTTATATTATTTAATTATGGTATGGTATTTTATCGATTAAAACTATCGTTAACTGAACAAGCTAATTGAATTTTTTTTATACGACACGTTGTGGGTATGAAAACGTCAATTTATGGTGTTGTCATAACAAATTTGGTTGTATTATTGAATTTTTGGTATTTTAGACATGTCTTATAATGGAATATTTTAATCAATTTCCTTTGGTACGACACATTGTGGTAAGAAAACGTTAATTTATGGTATTGTCATAACAATTCTGGTTTGTTACATAATTTGTGGTATTTACATTTATTTTCTTTTGATACGACACGTTGTGGTAAGAAAATGACAATTTTAGGTATTGTCATAACAATTGTGATTATTTTATAAACTTTGTGATATTTTACAAATATTTTTGACTTGGGTATAACAATTGTTGATTTTGGTACGACAATATTTGATTTTGTTACGAAATATCATACGAGTTAAAAAAAATTTGGTACGACTCATTGTGGTAAGATAATGCCAATTTATGGTGTTGTCATAACATTTATGGGTAGCATTATTTAATTTTTGATATTGTACGCATATATTTGGTTGGGATACAAGTATTATGGATTTTGGTACGAATAATTATGGTTACATAATAACAATATTTTTTAATTATGGATAACCTGCTAATGACCTGTTCAACAGGTAAATTTTAAAATACAAGTCGTAACTAGCACCATAAATATGCATTAGAAAACCAAAAATTGGCATAATGAAAATCACAAATTGTCGTAATTTAGACATACGGTATACCATGTGTACCATAGCTTTCTCCAAAACTAATATATGAGTCTGGACAGCCTCTCTATTCTTTACCAATTGGTTTGGAGTTGAATGCTTTAACATGGTATTAGAGCTAGGCTTTCGGAGGCTTTTCCCCTTTGTTTGTGCCATAGTTGCACTTTATTTCATTGTGATCCGTGTGTTCCGGATCCTTTGTTTACCTCTCCACATGCGAGTCATGGGTCGCATGTGCGGGGAAGTATTGGAATTTGTCCCACGTCGGTCAAAAATCTCTTTCAAAACTAATATATAAGCCTGGGTAGCTTCTCCACTCTTTGCCAATTGATTTGGAGTTGGATGCTTTAACATTATTCAACAATCTCACAAGAGTGTGACCTCCACATGCACTGCACACATCCAATATATATGGTGCCCGCACCTTTGTGAGTATAAAAATGTGTAAATGAATGCGTAAATGAGAATGGTTGTAGAATAATTGTGCGGCAATAGTTCGTACCTTGTGCGGTCCTTTCATACCCGTTCTTTTTGGTTCTCAGATTTCCGCGGAAGATTTCCCTGTTCCCCCACCGACACGTGGGCAATTATCATTGGTGTAGTAGCGTAGTACGCGCTTCTATGCGTGTGGTCACGGTGTTCTAATAGAGAATACACAGAATCAAATTTTCGCTGTGATATTTTAATGCAGAAGAGGGAAAAGCCCGTTCTTGACTTCCTCCTCATTGTTTACCCATAATCAACTATATATACCAACTACCAAGACTAAGGGCCTGTTCGTCTAAATAATCCACTGGCTTTCCCGCCAAAATTGAGCCAAACAAACCCACAAAAAAACAAAAATAAGCCAATAAGCCACTTGTTTCGTCTTTATTCAAAAAAAATTGGATTTCGGTCAAAAAATTTTACTTTTTAGATTCCTCTCGTCGTGAGGATGCAATAATCCCCAAAAAATTGACAATAAGCCAAGTGATGCGAAAAAATTTTGAATAAAGACAAAAAATAAGCCAAAGTGGCTTATTTATCCGAACACCCCCTAACTTGTCCTTTGAATTGGCCAATTGGAAGTTTCAATTCCAAACCACACTTGATTTCAAATCTGGGTTTATTAATCAAAAGGTCCAAAACCCACCAAGGCGAATATAGATTCTTCTGCAACTTTCTTGGTTAGCACAGCCCTCTTGGTTTTGGGGTAAGCTTTTTGGTTTTCTGTCTCTTAATCCAATTGGGTTTGTTCTATACATGATTTCCTCAACTGGGTATCTGTCCTTTTGTGGTTTTCTGATTCTTGATTGTTTTAGAAGTTTTATTTGCTTTGTCATTTTCTCTTCCTTAATTCATATGGGTTTGCTCTGTATATGAACCAGTCAACTTGGTATCCGTGCTTTTGTGTAGGTATGAATATATAGTGCTAAAGAAACCATGGTTTATCCAATTTGGTCAGTTTTCCAAGATTTTGATTTTAGCAAGATATGGAAATTCAATTCCCTTTGGTGGTCCTTGTTCTCTGCTCATTACACTTTTGACTTTATTTTCTGTTTATCCATTTGGGTTTGTTCAGTGTATGGAATTACCAATTGGGTATGTGTGCATGAGCTATTTTTTTTTTTTGGTGAATACTAAATAAACCATGGTTGAGCCAGTTGGGTCCTTTTTTGTTAGTATTAACACAATTCTCTATTACATTTAGTAGTCTTTCTGGCTCTCTGATGAGTAATTTTAACTTGTTTATTTATGTTAAAATCATTGAGTTTTGTTTTTCGTTCCAACCTATCAACTGGGTATATGTTCATGTGCGTATGTACATACAGTCTCAAAGAAACTATGGTTGGTCTCCTTTCTGACGATACCATACGCAGTTCTGTTTCATTTCAGAGTCATTCTGGTTCTCTGCTAAGCACTCTGATTTCCTTATGTTATTTCACTTGGGTTTTCTACTTTTCTATATCTTTCTTAAATGTGACTTCCGTCTGTTCAGTATATGTAATTATCCACTTTTAATCGATTCT
>BPLS01000578.1:114057-124707 GCA_019656275.1 Rhododendron kiyosumense
TGGTCCAATTTGGTCATTTTTGACGATATTATATTCAGCTCTATTTCATTTTAGAATCATTTTGGTTCTCTGCTAAGCATTTTGATAGAGGTTTCTGGAATAATAGGAGGAGAGAGATAAATACAGAATAAGAGTTTTATGTGTTGGAATTTATTTATGTGGCTCACATGTCACATCAATCATAATTATATTTTATAGTATTTATGTTTATAATTAAAATATGGGTGTTAGATTTAAATAAAATATTGCCTAAATAATTGGTGGCTATTCATGAAAAAGTTTGGTGACTATTTGTGAATAGATATGGTGACTATTCATGAATAGGTTTAGTGACCGTTTATATGTAAGGTTGCAATTATTAATGAATAGGTGCCTTATTACTTTTTTTATGGAAAGAACTATAAAGGGTTTTGTTCATTGGAAAAGGATCCAATCTATTTGTATAAAGGTCTAGGATTACCATCAAGTTACAAGTGTAAAAACATTTATATAGATTAGATTGGAAATTCTACCTATTGCTCTCCAAACAATCAGTGAGAGTTTGTGTTTGTGAAACATAGTTCTTGATCGAAACGATTTTCGTGTTTCTCTAGACTTAAACACTATAGCAGAAGGTAAGTAATTTTCCGCTACATATTTATTTTGATTCTCCCACTTAGGTTTTTCAATATGTGGAGTGTTGATAAAAAAAAACAGAAAAAAAAGAGACAAAATGGAGTGAAACATTATTGAAAAGAGCCGGACTACGTCCACTGCATCACATGTGCGGTGACTGTCACCGCACGGCTATTAGGATCCATTCTGGATCCCATAAAAATACAGAAAAATATTCATAAATTTTAAAATAATATTTTATGAATATATTTCCTAAAATTGCCCTCCAAACTTTTTGAAAAAAATTACTTTAGTTCAAATGGTAAGGGACAAAAAGGAAATTTTGTAGCTTTTGGTTCTTTAGTCTTTTAAAGTAGACAAACATTTTGGGACAAATAAAAGTCAAAAATTGGACAAACAAATTGAGATGGAAAGAGTAGAAAAATGCATAAAGGCCTCATTTTCGAAACGTGCTTCTGCTCCCAAAAGTCTTGAGCCGGCCCTGGTCCCGCCAATTAGGATGAATATTTCAATGTAGCTGTCATAATTAAATATCATCGTTATTCTTTTTTTCTTTTTTTTTTTGATTACGTCAAAAGCATCATCGTTATTCTTATTAGTAGTATATATATATATATAACGTATAATCATGTAGGCATAGTGAGTTTGACTAATGCAAAAATGACAATTACAATTGCAGAGAACATCTCTTGTGGTGTACATAATTTGTTACTGAATGATAGTTTTGGGTGCTATTATAAGGGGTGTGCAAAAAACCCGCGGATCCGACCAGACCCGAAGGCTCTCGGGCGGGGTCGAACATGTGGTTCGGATGGGTGCGGGTATCAGATTTCTGTTTGGGTTGGTGCATTCCTTATCCATGGGGTCGGACACGATCCGAAGTAAAGAATCTAGCTCGCAGACGGTTTTTACCACCCGTGCGGTTTGATTTGCGGGCCTAAATTTTTTTACTCGACATAGTTGGGTCGGGGTCGAACATGTGGTTCAGATGGGTGCGGGTATCAGATTTCTGTTTGGGTTGGTGCATTCCTTATCCATGGGGTCGGACACGATCCGAAGTAAAGAATCGAGCTCGCAGACGGTTCTTACCACCTGTGCGGTTTGATTTGCGGGCCTAAATTTTTTTACTCGACATAGTTGGGTCGGGTTCGGATCAAAACCGACCATGCACACCCCTAATTATATAATCAATCACTCCGTAGCCAAGTCAAGCGCGAGAATTTTTCTTGCTCATTTTTTCCTCTACACTTTTTATCTCCCTTCACATCAAATCTCTAACTTCATTCCTGTACTTTTCATATGCATATACAATCGTAGTAATCGGATCAAAACCTTATCCAAATCCTTATCGGTAGAAGAAAACGGATCCGGATCCTCTATGACTTATCTCTCTGTGAGAATTATGTGAGAGTTTTTATCCAGACCGTCTATCTCGACAATTAATGGTTCGAATGTATTTATATTTTTTGACCGGTCAAAAATACAAACACATTCGAACTATTAATTGTCGAGATAAACGATTCAGATCCCATGAAAATTCTCGCACAATTATTTTAAACTCAATTGTATATCTTTTCAAATAAAGAAAGATATTTTCTCAAGATTAGGTAATATAGTTGACTGAAACATGTCCCCAAGTCAGAGTCACGCATCCATTTTTTTCCAAACACAGCCAAAAAACACGCCACATAATTCAATAGGAAAATAAAAAACTCCAGTATTATGCGACAGCTGAGTGCGTATCTTGACGCATCTGGCCGTTTACTTCCATACCCTTTTTCGGTTCTCAGATTTTCCCTCGGGTTTCCCAAGGACACGTGGGGAATTCCCATTGGTTAGGTAGCATATAGTACGCGCTTAATATATGTAATGAAATCTTATTCTCCATTCTGCAGTGATATTTTAATGCAAAGGAGGGAAAAAGAGAGAGCAGGTTCTTGGTGTTTAACATACGGCAAAAACTACAATACACACCATTTATATGGATGTGTATCATATACACCTCCTACAATATTACGAATTATAGAAAAAATATTACGAATCGTATTGTTAAAAAGTTATGAATCGTTTAAAAGTTACGAGATATCCCAAAATGTTATGAATCATGATGAAAATGTTACGAATCATATTGTTGAAAAGTTATGAATTCTAAAATAAAAGTTACGAAACACTCAAAAATGTTACGAATGAACCATAAAATAGGTACAGATGGTACACCCTTTTAAAGAATGTGTATTGTAGGCTTTCCGTTAACGTATTGTTTACCCCATAATCATCTATATATACGGAGACAAACTTGTCCTTTGAATTAGGAGTTTCAATTCCAAAGCACGCAAAGCACCACCAATCACCAACCCCCCCCCCCCCCCCCCCCGCGCAAACCCAAGGAGTATATATAGTTTTTATTCTGCAACTTCACTGGGGTAAGTTCTTTGATTTTCTCTCTCTTAATTCAATCGGGTTTGTTCAATACATGATTTTGCCCAACTTTTCAAGATTCTGGGTTTAGGTTGTTATGGAAATGCTATCTCCTCTTTTTTTTTATCCGAAATTCTGTCTCCTTTACTAGTTTCTTTCTGAATTCTTATGGGTTTGCTCTGTATATGAACTAGTCCTCAACAAAAGAAATGTTTTGTCCAATTTGGTCATTTCCCCAAATTTTATTTTATTAAGATATGGAAATTCGATTTGCCTTGGTGGTCTCCTGGTACTCTGCTCATCTGTACCTTTGACTTTATTTTCTGTTAATTCATCTGGGTTTGTTCAGTATACGAATTACCAAATGGGTATGTGAGCATGTGTTAAACAAACCATGGTTGATCCCATTGGGTCAGTTTTTGCTAGTATTTAACACAATTCTCTACTATTTCATTTATATATAATGGTCTTTCTGGTTCTCTGATGAAGAATTTTAACTAGTTTCTGTTAAAATCATTGGGTATTGTTCAATTTATGAACGTATTAACTGGGTATATGTTCATGTGTGTGTGTGTATGTACTGATCAAATAAACTATGGTTGGTCCAATTTGGTCATTTTTGACGATATTATATTCAGCTCTATTTCATTTTAGAATCATTTTGGTTCTCTGCTAAGCATTTTGATAGAGGTTTTTTTGGAATAATAGGAGGAGAGAGATAGATACAGAATAAGAGTATTATGTGTTGGAATTTATTTATGTGGTTCAAATGTCACATCAATCATAATTATATTTTATAGTATTTATGTTTATAACTAAAATATGGGTGTTAGATTTAAATAAAATATTGCCTAAATAATTGGTGGCTATTCATGAAAAGTTTGGTGACGAATAGATATGGTGACTATTCATGAATAGGTTTAGCGACCGTTAATATGTAAGATTGCAACTATTAATGAATAGGTGCCTTATTACTTTTTTAATGGAAAGAAGTATGAAGGGTTTTGGTAATTGGAAAAGGGTCTCAATCTATCTATATAAAGGCCTGAAATTACCATCAAGTTACAAGTATGAAAACATTTATATAGATTAGATTGGAAATTCTACCTATTGCTCTCCAAACATTAGTGAGAGTTTGTATTTGTGAAACATATTGGTTCTTGATTGAAACGATTTTCGGGTTTCTCTAGACTTAAACACTATAACAGAAGGTAAGTAATTTTTCGCTGCATATTTATTTTGATTCTCTCACATAGGTTTTTCAATATGTGGAGTGTTGATTAAAAAAAAGAGAGAGAGAGAGCAATAAGTGGAGTGAAACCTTATTGAAAAGAGCTGGACTACGTCCATTGCACCCCATGTGCGGTGACTGTTTACCGCACGGCTATTAGGGTCCACTCCGGATCCCAAAAAAATACAGAAAAATATTCATAAATTTTAAAATAATATTTTATGAATTTTTTTCCGTATTTTTGTGAGACCCAGAATAAGCCCCAATAGCCGTGCGGTGGACCGGTCACCGCATTCCTTACGGTGGACCTAGTCTTTCTGTATTGCAAACTGTCCCGAAGAAGAGGAGATGGTTCTGAAAACTCCAATTAAACAAAGCTGACGTCAATCCTGCAATTATTTAAACTCAGGACTTGGAGTTAGGACAATTCTTTTCAAATCCAAGATATTTCCTCAAGATTGGGTAATTCTAGTAACTAGTTGATGACACCTCATGCCCTCAAGCCAAAATCTGTGATTATTTCTCTCCAAATTATAGGGTCCCAAACACGCCATGTATTCAATAAGGATCGTGGCGATAAAAAATACTAGAATCACATTCAATTACACACTTTATTCAACACTCTCACAAGAGTGTGACCTCCACATACACTGCACACATCCAGTATATATGGATCCCGCACCTTTGTGAGTATAAAAATGTATAAATGAATGCGTAAATGAGAATGGTTGTAAAATAATTGTGCGGTGATAGTTCGTACCTTGTGCGGTCCTTTCATACCCGTTCTTTTTGGTTCTCAGATTTCCGCGGAAGATTTCCCTGTTCCCCCACCGACACGTGGGCAATTCTCATTGGTGTAGTAGCGTAGTACGCGCTTCTATGCGTGTGGTCACGGTGTTCTAATAGAGAATACACAGAATCAAATTTTCGCTGTGATATTTTAATGCAGAAGAGGGAAAAGCCCGTTCTTGACTTCCTCCTCATTGTTTACCCATAATCAACTATATATACCAACTACCAAGACTAACTTGTCCTTTGAATTGGCCAATTGAAAGTTTCAATTCCAAACCACACTTGATTTCAAATCTGGGTTTATTAATCAAAAGGTCCAAAACCCACCAAGGCGAATATAGATTCTTCTGCAACTTTCTTGGTTAGCACAGCCCTCTTGGTTTTGGGGTAAGCTTTTTGGTTTTCTGTCTCTTAATCCAATTGGGTTTGTTCTATACATGATTTCCTCAACTGGGTATCTGTCCTTTTGTGGTTTTCTGATTCTTGATTGTTTTAGAAGTTTTATTTGCTTTGTCATTTTCTCTTCCTTAATTCATATGGGTTTGCTCTGTATATGAACCAGTCAACTTGGTATCCGTGCTTTTGCGTAGGTATGAATATATAGTGCTAAAGAAACCATGGTTTATCCAATTTGGTCAGTTTTCCAAGATTTTGATTTTAGCAAGATATGGAAATTCAATTCCCTTTGGTGGTCCTTGTTCTCTGCTCATTACTTTTGACTTTATTTTCTGTTTATCCATTTGGGTTTGTTCAGTGTATGGAATTACCAAATGGGTATGTGTGCATGTGCTATTTTTTTTTGGTGAATACTAAATAAACCATGGTTGAGCCAATTGGGTCCTTTTTTGTTAGTATTAACACAATTCTCTATTTCATTTAGTAGTCTTTCTGGCTCTCTGATGAGTAATTTTAACTTGTTTATGTTAAAATCATTGAGTTTTGTTTTTCGTTCCAACCTATCAACTGGGTATATGTTCATGTGCGTATGTACATACAGTCTCAAAGAAACTATGGTTGGTCTCCTTTCTGACGATACTATACGCAGTTCTGTTTCATTTCAGAGTAATTCTGGTTCTCTGCTATGGACTCTGATTTCCTTATGTTATTTCACTTGGGTTTTCTACTTTTCTATATCTTTCTTAAATGTCACTTCCGTCTGTTCAGTATATGTAATTATCCACTTTTAATCGATTCTCGTTCATATTCTTTCCGTAGTTGAAGCATCTTTGTACCATATCATGGCGGTTAAGACCAATGGGTTTGTTGTGCCTGAAGAATTGATGAAGCTACTGTTATCTCTGGCTTCAAGTTGGGGGGATTTGATTGATACAAACATGTTAAAAGTGGTACACATAAATGGAGCGATGACTAATGAAGTTTACAGGATAAGCTGGCCTACAAAGACAGATAATGATACTACTACTAGGACAGTTTTAGTTCGGATTTACGGTGAAGGAGTAGAGCTTTTCTTTAACCGGGAGGAGGAAATTCGGACTTTTGAGTGCATATCAAAGCATGGCCAGGGGCCCCGGCTTCTTGGCCTGTTCGCGGAAGGGCGAGTGGAGGAGTTCATTTATGCTAAGGTATGTGTGGCTTTCCATTTTGTTTAATGTCTCGCATCACTTATCTTGTTCATCAAAATATTACTTGGCCCAAACTTCAGAAGAGTTAATCTAGATATACCCATTTCCGAGTATTGAATTACCATCTTGTTTGGGATTTTCAGACACTATCAGCCGGAGATCTCCGTGATGTGGAAGTCTCCGCTCTTGTAGCAGCTAAAATGAGGGAGTTCCATAATCTTGATATGCCCGGTCCTAAGAACGTGGTTCTATGGAAAAGAATGAGGTACAAACCTACCTATCGACAGTTGGAGTTTTCCCTTGTGCATTGCGATTTTGAATGTGTAATGGACCGTTTGTTTTCTTCCTCAGACACTGGCTGAATGAGGCCAAGAGCTTGTGTTCCTTTGAAATAGCAGAGGAATTTCGCTTAGATGCTTTGGAGGAGGAAATACTCCTACTGGAAAAGGAGTTGTCACGGGACGACCAAGAAGTTGCGTTTTGTCACAATGATCTGCAATACGGTAACATCATGATGAACGAAGAGACCAGATCAATCACTCTAATTGTAAGTTTTTTTCTTCTTCTTCTTCAATTTGGGTTTATTTTTATTATTGAATCTCTTGTAAAAGGTTTTCAGCGCACACTTTCCCCAATTGATTTTCGGTTCGAGTTTGCAAATTCTCTAATCATCTCCACAATTCTGGAATCTACTTATATATATAAAAACAAATGAAATTACTCTTAAAATTTTATTTTGTTGTTTTTACAGGATTATGAGTATGCCAGTTACAATCCTGTTGCCTTTGACCTTGCAAATCATTTCTGTGAGATGGCAGCTAACTATCACACAGAAACACCTCATGTCTTGGACTACAGTGTATATCCCGGTAAGAGATTTTCAGTCTATTCATTCTGTCTAATTGCCTCAATTTTCAAGATTTCGACTTATATATCTGTCATACTAGTTGTGTTGCTGTGCATATTGGGGTCTAAAGTTTGCCCTTTTCATAATTAACAGGTCCAGAGGAGCGACGAAGATTTGTACACAAATATCTTTGTTATGCGGGTTAGTTCAATAGTTTGTTATTTGTCTGGATGTTTTGGATCGAGGTGCGCGTAAGCTGGTTTGGACACCTGAGTTATAAAAAATAATATATATATTCCACAGCCTTTAAGGGTCCCTCGGAATTTAGAGAGGAGAAAAGTAAAGGGATTTTCTCCTCCCTAATCACCTGCTTGGGTATTTTATAAGAAACTACCAAATTTTACCATATGATTTTCTAATGATCCATTTAGAGAGATGAGAAAGCAAAAGGGGATTGTCACCTGTTTGGGTAGTGTGTAAGAAAGTTTTTGCTATTGGCCGTTAATAGATGAGAAAAGAATAGAGATTTTTCTCCTTCCTGGTCACCTGTTTGGTTAGTCTCAAAAACATAAAAAACGTGTGAAACTTTCTCAATATGACATTTTCACCCTTGGTGGCATTGGCTTTCTTGTCTGGTTTCTTGGGACAACATTGCATACATGCATATAACATAATGAACCTATTGATCTTGTTAATTATAAGGGAAAATGACGGCCAAGGACGTGTTTTGATAATTAATATCTGTCAAGGACATTTTCAGCATTACCAAATGTTCTTAGCTTGTCCTTGGTGGGTATTAATTATCAAAATACATCTTGGCCGTCATTTTCCCTAATTATTAAGAAGATTATGTGCCCACCTCAAGTGGTGGGTATTCAATCTATATTGCTGAGTTGATTGAAAGCAACTCCTTAAAGAAGATGTAGACTTTCTTTCCCCCTCTTATTTTCTGGATGACATTTGTTCTGAAATAACCTTCACGCCTTATATTTGCTAATATCCAAGGATGAAATTATGGAATGTGGGTCCCACTCGTCCCCTACCAACTTGCACGCACCTCGACTTGTTCCGGGGTCCTGAAGTCAATGGTCCCTCTTGGAGTTGTTTCAAGTTTGTTTGCCATCGTTTTTGTTTACCGCTTTTTCTGTTCTTCAACACAAATCCAAATGGCCAAGAGTATTCGGTCCTAGTTTTCGTGCGATGCCTTTTTTGACAACCCATGTTGTAGATAAGAGCATCAAAAAGTTGTAAATGAATTCTTTGAAAACTCTTTCCCCTTGAGAATGAATTTGTTAAAGAGCGTTTTACCTTTTCAAAAACAATTTGCGAAAAAATGTTCTGCGAATCAGATTGAAAAGGAAAACAAACGAGGTCTTCACTTTTGAGTGGATGTATTCACTTTCATCTCACCTAAAATCTCCATCACTGTCTGTAGGGAATCAACCCAGTGACAATGAAGTAGAGCAGCTTATGGATGATGCAGAGAAATACACTCTTGCTAACCACCTGTTCTGGGGTTTATGGGGAATTATCTCTGTAAGTTTTGTTCTTCTTTCTTTGCTTATTCGGATCTCGCGGCTTAAACACAGGACTAATCCATCAATAATTTTTCCATTTGCAGAGTTATGTGAACCATATTGATTTTGATTACATGGAGTATGCAAGGCAGAGGTTCCAGCAGTTCTGGTTGACGAAGCCTAAACTCTTGGGTACCACAAGATGCTCAACCGATTGACACCAAGGGGTTGGTCGGGTGGATCGGGAACTCTCTTACGAAGCGTGATGCTTGGGTTCGAATCCCAATGTTGTGGGTTGTAACTTCTTTCCGGCATGCAATTTGCATAATATATATATGCGTAAAGATGTAATCAACGTTAGTATTGGTAATAAAATTTAGAGCTTCTCCAATGGTTTGCTATTGCTACATCTAGCATGAACCTTCAAAATTTAGTGGCCCAAAGGGATTTTACTTTGGGTGCTATTTTTATGCATAGAAATGTTGGGCTACTTTCTTTACATCTCTTGACAGGCTCCTTGAATAGCCTTATATTTTGTGTCTTTTTTCCCGAACAATTGACTATATAGCATCCCACTTCGGACCATATCCGGTCCTCTCGTACTAGGGAAAGATCCTCCGAAATACATTGTGCTTAAGTGGGTCCAACCGGCACCAAATCGGGAGCTGCCACGTCTTCCTCATTAAGGCTGAAATTGACCTTGAGTAAGGATGCCCTATTGTAATCATGCTATTCAAAATGGTGGGACATTTGATCATTTTTCAATCTATACTGAATGTAATGTTCCATCTGGTGTACCTTTAGAAAAGAAAAAAAAGTGTATTTTCCACCATTTTCGACTCCTCTCCGTCTATTTTCGTCAAAAAGGATAGATAAATTTATCAATGGTGTCCCTCAAGAATGAATTTTTTGGTGATATTATTCTGATTCTGTGGTCAAGAAAGATTTCAGACGTCTCTTTGAGAATGATGATTAGGTGCTTAAAAAGCACTAGTGTCCTCCAAACTTTTTAGGGTATCAGCTTCTTTACCATTAATTAGAAGTAACGAAAAGAATGATGGTTATGGTGGTCCAAAAATGTTGACAAGGGATTGATATTTATCAAGAAGGAGAAAGAACATCATTTTTTGGATACCCGTGGAAAAATGTGTTACGTTACCAGTAATATCAAAAGCTTAAGCTGTTAGAGATGTGCTTAACAATGTATATCAAGCTATTGAACACCCTCCCCCATGTGCAACTCCATCTTGCAAATTTTCATAGATAGAGTGAAACAGAATATGAGGGAAGAAGCATAATGCAAACAGAGAACAAATACAGACAGAGAGGCTGTTAGAGATGTGCTTAACAATGTATATCAAGCTATTGAACACCCTCCCCATGTGCAACTCCATCTTGCAAATTTTCATAGATAGAGTGAAACAGAATATGAGGGAAGAAGCATAATGCAAACAGAGAACAAATACAGACAAAGAGACTTAAACCCAAGACCTCTCACAACCTGAGCATTGTATCTTTTTTTTCCACTCCCACACTTTCTTGTTTCTCAATCTTGTTAAGGAAGTTTAGGGAGTTGTTTAACAAAACTCCGTTGCGCTACAATGAATTATATCTTCACTCTTTTTCTATGATTATTCCTCCTTCAGT
>BPLS01000578.1:128915-141183 GCA_019656275.1 Rhododendron kiyosumense
AAACATCAATATGAGAGTTTTACTACCCTTGCGGAAGGCATTAAGGTCTAAAGCATACTAAACATAAATAGTTGCCAAAACTATCAATTAGTTACATGTAGAAGCACATATGAAATTATGTATAATCAAGTGCATATCACCACGATTACTGAAACAAGTGCAAGGGAAGTCACACACAGAGGCAGTACATGAAAAGTCACACATAAAATAAAGTGATAGTAAAACAGAATACTATACTGCTCTAGTATTGACCTTGCATGATCATCTAAGTTTTGTTTATATATGCACGATTTCTGTTATGGCATCGGCCCTGTAATAGGACAGCAGAACAATCAATTCAAAACATCTAGTGGTCCTTGAAATTCATCATTAGGTTACTACGGTGAGAGTGCCTGCGTTCGTACACATGCCCATGCGCGCGCGCGGTGTGTGTGTGAGAGAGAGAGAGAGAGTAACAATTTAGCTCCAAGTAGCCCTATAATGTATCATGCTTTTGATCTGTGAATACAATTTTTGGCTCCAAATAGCCCTACAAACATAATGAATACAATTGTAATAACCCAAACCCTGGGAAGCAGGTCAGCTGGTGGTTATTACCTAATGAAGTAGCTACTCTACAAGAACATCTTCCATAAAGATCAAAACACAAGAAAATTCATGAATGTAACGAACAAGCAAGCTAAATGTAGCCCCCTAAGGATGCGACTTTGTGGGCCTTTTGAGGATGCTCCTTATTATTCTTGACATGTTTCCTTCTCTTTTTTTGGTAAAATAAAATGTTTACTTTCCAAAAAAGCAAAAGCGAGATAAAAGTTATCAGCACAAAAGCTATAGACTATTAAGAATAAGAATGGTGATTTCCAAAAAATAAAGTGAAACAAAAGTAATACTACCAATCTACCTGGTCACTCTCCACCAACTTGGACCAATCCTTTCTGGAGATCAGCTCTCGTGTTTTCTCATAAGACAAATTGATACGATAATTTAGATCACCTAGCCAGATTATTCTCCTGCAGAGGTAAAACAACCATTCAAAAATTTACGTCCTATGAAGGAATAAAAACACTAGATTTATTAAAAAATATGAACAAAAACAGCGTTTCAGTTGCCACATAATTTTCATTCCAGAGAATGCAAGGGACAATTTAGTGGGATATTACATAATGGAGATCCAATGCCTAAAGAAACTGTCCAACCTTTCACTTTTGTAGCCATTGAGGGTAAGATACTTTCAGGTAATTTAACTAACCAATCAGTTAACAACCAAGGAAGGATAGAAGACATATCTAAAGTTTCCCATTCAAATCTAGCTTTCTAGAACATAAAAGGAGAGTGAGAAAGAAGACAGCACTTCCAGTTATCTTTACAGTACGATTCCAGTTTGTAAACTTTGCCAAGAAAGGAAATAAACATTCAAGATTAGCGGTGGGAACATAATTTATATGCCAAATTTTCACTCTTACCCGAGGTGGATACCAGTAACCAATGCAATGATATCCTTACACTGTAGCATTCAAGAATCTTGAACTCCTTCCCTCTGCTTGTCAATCCCACATGGCCAAAAACTTGTTTCATCGTAATCATTTCGTTATTGGGTTGCATATCATTTTCATCTTAAATCATTTTTTTCATTCCTCTAATCATGGCAGATTTATAACCAAATTATTTCAAACTTGACAACTCAAAACTGCATAATGTTTGAGTAGCTTCAAGTACTTAAAAATGCTTCTAATTCAGCGCCAAAGTTTTCCCTTCCTTGGTATGGGATGTTTGTTAGATCAAGTGTCTCAATGAATTGGCTTATCTCCATTCATTACGTTGAAATATGTTCTTAAACTTGAAAATAAACTGAGGTTAACTCTAGAGAGCTCTGTATTACATGGATCCGCTCCAAAATTGGTTCTTTTAAATGACAGGTCCTCACTCGAGTTCAAGAAATTCACGACCCAATTGTTAAATAATACCTACAAATGAAATGTACACACACACACACATATTACAAGACCTCTGGACTTCCATCTCATCTCGTAGAAATGCAAAACACCCTATTCCTCTTATGTCTTCTAATAAAAAATGAAAAGGGTATATATTCTTTGGCCTCTTATGAAACCAAAATCCTTATGGGTGTAAATTGATGCAAATACAGGACCATCAACCAATCCCCTAAAAAATCTAGACGCAAGAAATTGTCCTCATAAAATTACTTACAAACCCCTTGGGCCTTGGAGAATAATTACAGGGAAAAGAGTTCCAAATATTCTAGTAGGATCAAGGTAATCTAAGACTTGTGAGCCAGCTCCATGTTCGAACAATAGAAATTAATCTACTCAATGAATAGAGGTTTTTTCCTTCTCTTTTTCGTCTTTCATCCCGGACTCACCACTAAGAAAATCACCATCTAAACATGACTGACTCCATATGAGGGAAGACATGGCAGTGGACACTGATCGTTCTTCAATGGGCACGCAAGAGCACACATACGAGAGGGGAGGGGGGGGGGGGGGGGTGCAATACACCCAAGTTATCAAGAAATCGAATGTGATTTACTCACTCATGGTCACGGATGCTTCTGGGAAGTCCAATAGAAGAAATAGAATGAAATTGAGTCCTTCGAAGTATGTCATGCACATCAGCGTTTCTTTTAACTGCATCCGCATCTTTTTCACCTGATGTTAGGTGAGTACTGATAAAACAAAATAGCGTCTGATATACAGACATGCTAACTGATATTGACCCCTGGAAGATTGAAAATCACCATTATTACAGGATGCAGTAGTAATGCAATAAAAGACATGAATAAGAAAATAAAGCAAGCAAACTCAATAAGGTATTGCTGTTCAAAAAAAAACTACATAAGTTAAGTGTTCTACCACTCATAACAGATTGAATGTCCAACCAAATGATGCTAAGAGGCAATATAAAGTATTCCACTAACAAAGTCAGCTTTCTTGAAGGGGGAAAATCTACGCGAGGCTTGGTTGCAAGCTTGCAGTGTGCAAAGGGCATTCAACACAAGGTTGTAACACCTATCATGACTCACTCTCACATAGAAGATGAAGGATTGTGTGTCTTTAGGGAATGCATTATGAGCACAGCTATAGGAGTTGATTTTTACACAAACCACAAAATAAAAATCCTGAACTTCAATGATCCACTTATGAAGTTGAATTTGACCTCAACTATCATCAAATTTGTACAAGGCACATACTAAATGGTGTTACACATTTCCAATGAATTCCTTCAAGAAAGTAAATGCATGACAAACATTAACTTTGAAGTCAACAAAGCATAATAAAGGGAGACGGTGAGCCCGAACAGTGGGTATCTTTACTCATCGCAGAAAGGGCCACAAGCAGTTCCACCCAAAAGTTCATGGAAATGGTAAACAAAAACGTGCACATTTGAAACCAGTTTAAGGATACAGTTTGGTACTTGATTAGGATTACATTTGGATAATGTTAGGAAAAAGCTACTTATAGAATGTTCTTTCAAATGTTTTCAAATGTATGGAAAATGACACTAATCAGTCCACAAAATTATATACTGTATTACCTAACCCACTATGTTCCATGATAACACCATAAAGAGCAGTAAATGCATTCAAGAATATTAGTGAAAGATAGAAAAATTACCATAGTAGCATTCTATTTATGATTGGAAAAAATCAATAAGTGTGATCACTAATCAGCAATATCATCAATAACCAAGTAAAATATTTGAAGCAAGAACAAACCTTGTTACCGATGTAGCCCATAACACCAACACCAACAGTTGACACCTTTAAATTCTGGATGTGCCTTCGCAAGCATCTGCGAACCCAGATGGTGAGAAAAACTCCAACCATTTGCTTGCTTACTATCCTTACATAAGGGGGTCTTCTTTTCCGGTCCATATTTGATTCAAGGTCAAGTTCCTCCACCAAAGCTGCCTCTGATTGCAGTTTAATTTCACCAGGCCTAGGTAACTTGAAAGAATGATATGCTCCAAAAGACTTGGAAGATTTGAAAGATTTAACAGACTTAAAGGAATTAGGTCTGTTTAAAACATGTTTAGCCAGAAGGTCCAGTGGGGGCTCTGGCCAGCTCAAACCAATCCTTTCAGTCCCACTGAGGGTTTTCACGAATTTTCTAGTTTGAGAAACTGTTACTTCTTCATTTTCTGTACAATCTTCTGTTCTAAGACAATTCAACCTGTCCAACCTCTTGGGAGAAGAAAATTGCCTCTCTAAGTCCTGATGAACTGGGATGCCTAAACTGGCATCATCACTAGAGACTGAAGCTTCAGAATTCACAAACGTAATTTCTCCTGCAGATGATTCATCCCTGACTTCATTAAAACCATTGAATTCTTCATTTAATGGGTGGATTTCCTCCTCACCATCACTGTCTGATTCGAGCATTAGTTCATCTTCTACATCCGGGGCATCTTCTGATGGCTTAAATCGTGTGGGAGAAGGGGGTTCACTGTAGCATTTAAATTTCGGCTTTGAAGGTCGCATTCTATTAAGAGTTTCACGAATGATGTTTTCCCACTTTGGCACTGGGCGGTAATCTTCGGGACCAAAGATATTCCCAGCATTTAATGGTATGATCTCCTGCATACTACAATATACTACATATCAATTATCCTAGGATTCACTTTAAATGCATAAGAAATATAAGAAGTCATGTAATGCTGATTTTAGAAGAGGATACATGCACTTAGAATTTATATGACCCAGAATAAAAGCTGAATCTACTTCCTTAAAAGTTGGCATAAGCCAAATAAATTGTATCTGACCAGAAGAAAGTTTATGAGCAATTACGTCAGCTGATTTTTTTTTCCTTTCATGAATGTGAAGCTCTAACAAAAAGACAAATTACGAGAGGGCTCTACAACCCAATCCATTAAGCACTTACCCAATCACATACATGTCAGCAGGCTCACCAATACCCAACCAACTGTCGATATCTAGGTCATCAGTTGGAAGCTTCCCTCCAACATTCCATGTGCCAACACATACTCTAGATACACAAAAAGAGTCGAATGAGATGATTGACAAACAGAGTCTGATAGAGAATGAGGATTTAAACGTGTCCTAATCAAAGGTCAATTAGCTTCTGTTTAACTTACTTGATTTCCTTTGTGTTTATATATTGTGTCCTAAACGTCTCTGATTTTCGTCTTCGCATTCCGGGAAAAGCATCTGTGTCCAAAAGAAACACACCAAAATGTAATTGAGTTTAAGAATTAACCATTAGCCAAAATGTAATTCAATTTGTGTCCTGATTAAATTTCCCTGTCGACAAAAGCTGAAAGGGAAAAATACTGCAAGTGGCACCCTACTGCTTTGTGAAACTTCTTGTCAATGGCTTAAGTGAAAAGAAAAAGACCGAGGAAAAAAAAAACTTAACAATTCAAATAGGTCGATTCATTTCTGCCGCATTCACTCAAAGAAAGTAATGGTAACGCCTGTACACCTAACTTGTACCATCCATAAAGGAGAAACAAAAAAACAAACAAGTGGAAGGCTATGAGTGATAACTTTCTAGAACCAAGGTTCTAAAAGATTAGGCTCAAAACCACACAGTAAAAGTCTTCATTCAAAGGGCGACTCATTCCCTTTTTTAGTACACCGAACTTGATGAAACAAAATAGGAATCTAACTACGTTAAGAACTACAAGGTTGAACAGCATCTCTAGTCCTTCCTCAAATCTAGACTCAAACATAAATTTGAAGTAAATAAACTGTTAATTACGTAAGCTTTTACTCCAATCTATGCTCAAGCATCAATTGAAGCGCATAACTAAAACTTTAGCTCAATTTCTATACCCGATTCGAGTTAGAGGACTGGAGACGGCCTTACCTGCAAAATCATTGTCAACTTCATCCCCCTTCTGGCCATTCCGAAACCGCGGTCCTCTCCCCCATTCACAAAATTCTGCAAAAAAAACAAAAAACAAAAACACTCAAGTACACACATTCAAGCCCTAAATCAAATCCTCCGTCCGCATAAAAACACGTCAAGAGAATTACGACTACAGCACTGTTCATACAAATACTGAATCGATGATATAAATAAACAGAGACAAAAAAAAAAAAAGGGAGCAAACTGGAAATTGTACGTGATTGAGGGTTGCTAGTGGAAGGTTCGTCGGCCTGACCTTCTGGATCGGAGTCGTCGGAGTCGGTGTCGGCGCTGTAATCGGACTCCTTGGCACTGATGTTGAGCCACTTGCGCATCACGACTTTGGGCCAGAACAGCTGCAGGCACGTGCAACCGAAACAACATATCTCAGCCCAATTTCTCCGCGATTCCCCCCGAGTCATCGCAAAATACGCCGAGAGACAGAAAGAGAAAAAACCCCAAGGATTCCCACTACTTCTAGAGAGAGAAAGCACATACTTATTGCATATGTAGAGAGAGAGAGACAGAGTGGGTGAGTGGTACCTGTGATTGTTGAGTGTGTCTTGTGCTTTGCTGCTTCATGTTTGCAACGCTGTGGATTTGGTGCGACGGAAATGGTGGTGGTGGTTGTTTGTTAACGACGAACAACGAACCTGCTCCTGCAAATAACGGCACAGGTGGAAAAAAATTTCAGTGCTGATTGGATACTATGTGGTGCCCGCGCGGCGGTCCCGTTTCAATTTTGGACGGCTTAAATTTGGATTGAAAAAAATAGGAGAAAAAGTGATGGGATGAGAGAAAAGAGATAGTTTTAATTTGGATTATCTAATACACTTTTAAAAGGTTCGGGTTGCTTGGATAACACGTGGGCCCAGCACGTGATACCCACCCGATACCAAAAATTTCTCATAGGTCTGGGACATTTAGTTGGTTCTCTTTGGCTCGCTAATGGGAGGAGTTGTAGTACACTTGCCGCACTACATCATGTAGTGCGGCTGATCCAGCCGTCTAATCTTGATACAGACGGTTCAAATTTAATCCAAATCACTCATTACCTAAATGAACGGCCGAATTTAACGCACTACTGTACGTGTATTGTGGGGTGCACTGCAACTCCCACCCGGGGTCCCATTTTTTTTTGGTTGTCTGGCTTTCTTGTTGAGTGTAAGTCTGTAAAGTCCCAGTGCATCTCTGTCCTACTTTCCAATTTCACTTTTTTCCAAACACCCAGGCGCGCACACACCGAAAAAGGAAAAATACTTTACCTTAGTAAATAGGGTTCTCGAAAAAGTAAAAAACTTTGTCCTATTCACGTTTTTTCTGTTATTCTGTTGATTAAACAGGGGCAAATGGGAAGAAGAAGATCCGTGTGGTGTGGGGTTGAATTTTTGTTTTTACTTTGAAAAATAATTGTAGTGTTCGAATTAGTTTTTGTTCAAAAATTGGAATTGGGTTTAGGATGGGTAGACTTGCCGTGCACAGTGCCCACCCAGGATAAGTCTTTGGCTTGAAGAGTGGAGTTGCCGGTTCGACGATCCACTCTGCCAGTTTGAATTAGAGGCGGATTCGAAATTGTTCGAATCGTGTAATCTTCAATTGTAAAGACCCAAAGAAATTTGATCATAATTCAATTTGTGACGATTATAAGTAGAAAGTTTATATTCTTCAGTCATTGATAAATAATTTGTTGGACAAAATATTCAATTGCCGCAAATATATACAGATTCAGAAATCAGTGCTTATCTCGACTAGTTCTCATAGAATTAAATTATACTACCATTCATTAGCATGGGTCATCGGATTAGAACGTGAATAAATAAAAGACCATATGAAGTAAACCCATTGGTTGGTAGAGTTTAATCCTATAACCTAAGTGTGCGTATCAATTTCTAAATATTATGTCTTAACCATCTGACCAACCCTCATTGTGAATGCTCTGAGTTGAATATAGATTCGTTCAAGGGTCGTGACAAAGATTGGAATCAATCATAAAATAAAAAAGTACAAGATTAATCAGACTTGAAATACACGTCTTTAAAAAATTAATTGACTAGTACGATTGTGAGAATAAATGATGAGACAAATTAACTTATGTATTTTTTTTCTTTTGGGATTTTGAAGCTAAACTGTCCAAACTCGAAACGCACGTCATTTTATTATCAAGTATTTACGGAGTCTAAACTATAGTAAAAACAATGTTACTGTATATAACCTGTTGAAATGGAAAATTAGCACTAAATCCACTTTGAGATTCGGATTAATGTACTCGAGTTTGGACCCACACGAATCATGATGGTGGCCCAGAATGGAAGGTGGTACCTATCCACATGTGCTATCTCATTTTAGAAACTTTACTTTAGGAGAAATTTTTCAGTGCCGAACAGACATTATGTGGTATCCATTCGGTGCATTCTGGCCATTCATTTAGGTTTTGGAGAGAAAAAAGAGAGAGCAAGAGGAGAGAGCGTTTTAATCTGAATCGTTTAATACACTTTTGGACGGTTCGAATGTGCTCGCTTAGGCACCACGTCAACCGAGTGATGTGGTACCCATCCAACACCGAAAAATTTCTCTAACCTTGCCAATATGTAATAAAAGACTTATTTATCTTTTTAGTCCCCAGAGTATTAGCAAGTGACCAATTTCGTTCCCAATCTAAACATTTGTCCAATTTTGTCCCCAACATTTAAAATGTGTCAATTTGGTCCCCACACCTAATGCCGTCCCTTTTGTCCGTTAAAATGGAGGGCATCAATGGTATTTCACTCCAAATACTACAACAAATAAAAAAAATCAGTAAAACAAAAACAAAAAATTACTCCCATTTCGGTCCTATATACACTCCCCTGCTCACCCATTGGCATTGTCATCCTTTACCATCACCTCCACATCCATCACCACCACCACAACCGGTGTTGTACCCACCTCCACCCCCTCTATTACTCCCCAATGTGCTTGGGTCGGCTAATCAACCGATTCGTCAACGCCAATGTGTTTGGGTCGGCTAACTTGGATACGGATTTAGGGTTTTCAGAAAGGGGATTGCGAATTTGGGGATCTTCAAGGAATGCAAGAGAAACTCAACTTACCAAATCATAATAGCCGGAGGAACAACAAGCTTTAAAAACCCAACCACATGCATCATCCAACCCCTCCCTCGAAAATTTGGTCCAAGTCTTCACACAATCGGGAGACAGTTGTGACATAAACCCCCAACAAAATCACATGAAACCCATTTGACACCCCATTCGCAACTGCAGCTCCCCTGCTCTCCATACCAAGCCCAAAAACCAAAACCCAACACACTAGGACATGCAACAAGGCCGTGAACCCGTAAATTATCACCATTGAAGCAACAACGCTCTGGGTCTGGAGGAACCGGCTGAGGCACTAGAGGGGAGAGTGTAGGTGAAGAAGGACGGGATCATCCAGTGGTTGAAGGTTCCAGCTTCGTTGGAGAGATTGGGGTTTTGGCCGAAGAAGTTTAGGATGGGTCATGGGGCGGTGAAGAACCAAATGAGAGAGAGCGGGGGGATGGTCCCTGGATGGTTGTGGCGAGGAGAGACAACATGGCCTGTTGGGTGTGGATGCCCAGCATGTGGTTTTGTTTGGCTACATAGGCTTGGCCGCAGAGTATTGATAATTTTAGTTTTTTTTTTTTCCATTTGTTGTAGTGTTTGGGTGAAATACCATTAATGCCCTCCATTTTGACGGACAAGAGGGACAACGTTAGGGGTGGGGACCAAATTGACATACATTTTAAACGTTGGGAACGAAATTAGATGAATATTTAGATTGTGGAGAAATTGGTCACTCGCAATTACTTTGGGGACCAAAAAGGTAAATAAGCCTATAATAAAAACAAAATCGTATTCCATATTCCTTTTTTTTAACCCTTCAACAGAATATGGCCGTTGTTCCTAATGAAAACGAGGGAGGCTATTTTGGCTTATAATAATCGAATATTTGGACCATTTTGCATGAATCTCAACTAATTTTGAGGTCCTAAAATTAACCCCCAGACAAACCATCTCGCGGCCCCTAAGTTTGAAATATTTGGCCTCCATAAAATTCGAACATACAATCTCATTGAGAACAAACAATTGTTCGTTTTCTCACACACTTGCCAAATTCCTTTTTGATGGGATAAACTTAAATCATTGCCAAACTCCTTTATCCCCCTTTTTCTTGCATTTTTTTTTCTACGTCTCCACTGTGTTTTCTTTGTTAGCAATTTTCTATTGATGAGCCTACATAGATCATAAAAATTAAACATTGTATGCTATCGAATTAGATTTGAGTGATGTCGGTATTATCCATTAAGTTGTGATCGTTCAATTAATGTGATCGGGTAATAGACACGTCTTTATTATTACATATTTGGGTCAAGTTGTGTGCGTTAAGTGGTATAGCCTAACGATATATATGTAGAGACCAATTAAAGAGCCCAATATGACTCCATCTATTATGATGGGCTATGATGGAATCGGCGCTTTATAAATATGTTGTTAGATCCCCATTCCAAACTCTAGCCTCTCTCTCATACTTTCCCATCTTTGTGTGGGACGTAAGGTCAAGACAAGATAAGGGTATTGGAGGCGGAAGACGAACAACCATAAGAAAGTTTTCATCCTCCATGACGACATGTACGCATCCGATATTATTTTCCTCAATAGTTTGACATGAGATTTTGGGTTTGGGGTTTCTTATGAAATCTTACATTCTTCGCCGCTTCCTTCCGACTCCATTCTTGCTCGTTTTTGCCGTTTCTCTCGTCGGTTCCCTCTCTTAGGTGGATCTAATTTTTGGGCTCAACGGCTAGGTAAAGCTTCGGCGACGAACTTGGTAAAGTTTTGGGCGTTTGGGTTCCGATCAATTCCTCTCTTGGGTGATTTTTGGTTCTTGCTTAACGACGATGGGGTCCACACGAGCAACGTTATTACAGCTCCCTCTTCAAACCACTTGTAGATCCGATAGTTTTTCGTTCATCTCATTTTGGTTTGGTGATGTTCGGCGTGCGTGTGCGAAACCGCTCTTGGGTTTTGTCCTAAAGTGGTGACGGTGGCGGCTGATGGTGGTGGTCGATCTGGTTTGGGTAGATGGATGACGGTGACGCAGTTGTTTGAATTGTTCAAGTGGTTATGGTTTTCGATTGCCCGGCGGTTGTTGGTAGTTCAAATGCGGTAGGGTTAGGTTTTGTGGGATGTTGTAAGGATTTAAGTTTTGGTGTTTGGGCCTTTTGGCCCATTTGTATGGGTCAGACTCTTTTTGGGTGTTTGTTGGTATCTAACCAACGTTCAAATGTGTTAGGGTTAGGTTTTGTGGGCTACTGTAGGATTTGGGTTTAATGTTAAAATTTAGGTTTTGGTGTTTGGGCCTTTCGGCCCATTTGATTGAGTAAGGCTTTTTTTGGGTGTTTGTTGATATCTAACAAACATTTAGATTTTTTTTTAAACAAAATGTGAGGTGAAGTACTGAAGTGTAGTGATAGATAAGATACTAATATTTGTGCATGATACTTCTTGGTATATCATTACAAAATTTCTATTTTATATTATTTTTAATGATATAGAAACTTTTCTTTGCTGATAAAAAAAATTAGTGGTATATATTGCACCGACAGCAGTGTCCTAGCCTAATAATTACACTACTTTGACCACCCGTTTCAGGCCGAACGAGCAACTATTTATGGCCCATAACTGTCTTCTTCATCAAGCTTGTCCCATGAAAACAAGGCCGAAAAAAACAAGACACATGTACACGGTTTTGTTCGGTACCCTATTTAGTTTTAGTTTTAATTTTGTTTCTAATTATTACCCTACTTTTTTCTCCAATCATTACCTTATTTTTCAAATTATTACTTTCTCATCTCTCTCTATCTCTCTCCAATCATTACTCTTATTTTCAATCATTACTGTATCTCTCTCTACCCACTACCAAAACTAAACTAAATTAAATTCTCAACCAAACACTACTACAATATTTTTTTTAATAATTAAATGTTCGAATCAGTTTACGCGAACTACTTTGATTAATTATGGGGACCATAAACTCATTGTTCATTAGCAAGGGGCCTCACTTAAAATAGAAGCAAATGCTCGATCTGAAATGACGCCAAATGAGTTGATAACACTCGAGAGGCTTTAAAACTGAGATTTAAAAAGAGAGAATAAATTCCAAATTCCAGACCTTTAGACAACCAAGCCAACTGATTGGGGTTAAACCAAAGTTGTCAATACCGTACCGGTCAGCGTACCGTTTTCTTTACTGGAATGGTACGTACCGGTACCGGGCTGTATCCCGGTACCATTCCGGATTTACCGCAATTAATATTATATATATATATATATTTAATATATATCTACGATGTTTTAAAATTT
>BPLS01000578.1:141583-219143 GCA_019656275.1 Rhododendron kiyosumense
AAAAAAAAAAGACCGGTACGGAACGCCGGAAAATGCCCGGTACGTCCGGTATTGACCGGAACAGGCCGGTATTTTGACCGAAACGGAACGTGACTTTTTGCGTTCCGTTTACTCACCGGTACGGTACGTACCGGCCGGTACGGAACGGATTTGATAACTTTGGGTTAAACAGGACAAAATTTGGTAACAAAAACAAAAAAATGTGACAATTGGCCCTACTCCTTTTATATCGGGCCCCGCACCCGTCACATCCCTGCGTCCTGCGACAATTCGGTGCTGGTGGCGTTACTTCGGAGTGTTCCCGTTTTTCCGAAAAAGAATTTTTTAAAAAAGAAGGCAATTTCAAATTTAAAAATAATATATTTATGCAAATAATTTTTCTACTAATATGGATCTTATTTGATAGATTTCATTAAGATCTTTTAAACGATACAAAAAAAATAGAAAAAATATTTTTTATTTTCATTATATTTGAATTTGAAATTACATTTATTTGAAAAAAAGTACTCCTACTTTTTTTAAGGGTCTGTTTGGATCGAGTGAAAACAGGGAGGGAAAAATAGGAGGGGGTAAAGGGGGTGGGGCTCATTGTTTTGCTCTTGTTTGGGAACCAAAATTGGAGGGGTATTAGTTTTCACCCCTTCTTCATTTTCACCAATTTTAGAGATTGTCAGGTGCAATTTTTGGGCACCTCTTGACCTCCCCAAATTTAATCCGGTTGTAGAGGGGAGGAATTTGGACGAAATTACCCCTGTTTATCCACTTTCTCTAATCCAAAAGACTCCTTATTTAGTTTCAGAGTTCTCTTAGGGTGCTCATTGAAATGTTTTAGAACTAAAAATTCATTATGACCATTTAAGATAAAATGATTAGAAAAATAAGATTTTCGCACCGGTTCAAACAGATTGAAAATTAGAACACTTATTTTTTTTGCATCATTTATATATTTAAAAATATAGTTAAAAAATTAAGTGCTTTAATTTTCAATTTGTTTGAATCGATGCAAAGATTATATTTTTCTAATCATTTTATCTTAAATGACCATAATGGATTTTTGGCTCTAAGGCCTTTCAACGAGCACTCAAAGACTCATTCTTTAGTTTCAAGGCTCTCTTAGGGTGCTCATTGAAAATGTCTTAGAGCAAAAAATCCATTATGACCATTTAGAATAAAATTATCAGAAAAATAAAAAATTATCAGAAAAATAAGATCTTCACACTGGTTCAAAATGATTGAAAATTGAAACACTTAATTTTTTAACTATATTTTTTAATATATAAATAGTGTAAAAACGTTTTTTAATATAAAATTCGTAGAATAGACATTTTTAAATATTAATTTTTGAATTTATATACTTATTTTAATACATAATCAAATTTAATAATGTACATGGACAAAATAGTTATTTGACAGCTTTTTCCACCATCCATCCCTTTTTATCCCCCTCATTCTATAAACCATTCAAACAAAATCAAATTTTATCCCCCTATTTAATACTCATCCAAACCACATACAATTTTATTTCCCCTCCATAAACCATCAAAATTAATACCCCCTACTATCTTATCCCCCTTCATATTTTTTACTTGTATCCAAACAGGCCCTAAAAGTGGAACACCACCTTCACAAAACTATTAGCTGTACCGTTAGCGCATTTTATTTTAAGGCCCCGTTCGGTTAAGATTCTCTTTTTTTAAGTACTTATTTTTTATTTTAAGAGATAAATCATTCTTTCATATTACATCATTTTTAATTTAAAAACTAAGTACTTATTTTAGTGGAACACACCCTAAGTGAATTTGACCTGCTCTAGAACAGAGTCGCTGGCGAATTTCGCTGTAGTAAGGAGGGGAGAGGTTTATACCCGTTACGTGAAATATCTCCTCATTGTTAGAGACCCCGCGTTTTACATTAGTCATCAAAATTCAAGGTGCTTTATGGGAGAGGACTCGGCTTGTCTATAGTTGAAATATCTCGATTGTCAATTTTGACAATCAACGATTTAGATTTTAAAAAGATTACTACCTACTAAAAATCACTTTTAGACAGTCTAGTTTTGCATGGACTGTATGTTCAACATCAAATTACAGAGAAGCCTGAGGCTCCGTTCCAGAACGATATATAAGTACTTATTTTTTAAGAAAGCAATTTCAAACTAAAAAATTATGTGTTTACGCAAATAATTTTTCTATTAATATGAATCTTATTTGATAGATCTCATTGAGATCTTTAATACGGTGCAAAAAAATTTAAAAAATTATTTTTTGTTTACATTATTTTTAGTTCAAAATGTGAAATAAGTACTTATTTTTTAAGAAGATGTTCTGGAACGGGCCTTGATTATTATTATAAAATCATACATTTTGAGTTTAAAAACAACCTACGCATCGACTAATAGATTTTAATTCTCCGTGCAAATAGGTTTAAGGCCTCAACTTGTACTAAAGATAAGAACAACACTGGAAGAAATATTTGGCTCAAAAAAAAAAAAAACAAAAATACTTTTCCACAGAAATGGTAATGGGAATAAGTCATTGTTATCCGTTTAACATGGACATAAAACACTCTTTGATGATTTGGAGATTGAGGTTGACCCAAAGGATGATGACGATTTCGAGAAAGGTACATATCTTTCTTTGGAATTTTGAGTGCTGGTTTGGATTTTTTTTTAAAAATGGTTTTTAGCTCTTGCTCCTATGATTTGTTCTTTGGTGTTTCGGATATGATTCTAGATGTTGGGTCATTTTTTCGCTTTCAGGTGTCAGGTGTTGGGTCATATTTATGTCTCAGTGGTTTTTGTGGTGGTTTGGCTGTGGTGATTTTTATGTCGGCCTGTTGGGCGTTTCCATTATTTTAAGTTTTTTGTGCGGTTGGCTTCTTGTCATCTTTTGATATTGGTTTTCGAGTGGCGTTTGTGCCGATGTACTTGAGATTTGTTTAATCTTTGATTTTTTCTTCAAAGATTAATAAAATCTTTTCGCTTAGCAAAAAAAAAAAAACACATGAAGATAAAACTCATTTTTTCTTAATTAGGTATTCAGATCAGATTATGCTCATCTCAATTAATTTTGGAAGATCAATTCAACTATGAAATTCGGATTAAAAAAAAAATCCAACTGTAAAAATTAAAATGGGTCCCTTACTGTAAAAGCGCGGTTCAATTTTCCACTATCACCGTCGCAAATCACGAGAAATGAGTCTCTTTCAGTAAAGTGGTGGTAGAAATTTCTACCGTATATATCATGAGGTTTCTGAAAAAAGCACCCAAAATATCATTGGGTTTCTAAGCAGCCAAAAAATTTCTTTCATGTTTATGACTGGTGAGATGCGTTTCCTAACTTTAGCTTTACAAACTCATTGCACGAGGTGCTGGCCCCGCTATTTCGGTTGCCCGAGCCCGAGCCCGATCTTGAGCTCGGTTGTTTACTTACTATTAAGTCATAACAAATAAAATGACATACAACTATGCAAGTAAAAAATATTGATTTTGTTAGCCTGAATTACATCAAAAAGTCAAAACCAAAATGCAACCCCAGTTTTAGCGTTTTATGATTAGCACGTTTCGTTTCGAAGAAACAACTTTTCCTTCTATTTTTTGAAGCAAAATTTTCAATTAAATCATTTTACTTTAATTTACTGTATGATTTATCTAAGTACTCATTTTCAATTGAGATCATAATCAATCTACTTAATCTCTCTTGCAACATTGAAGTTCGAAGGTAAGTTTTTATCAACTTGAACTTAGAAAAATTACTCTCAACCGAAACAACTGTGACCAGTATAATCACAAAGTTTAATAAGCATTACATACCATTTGAAAACCACTATTTTTACAATAAAACGTTATAACTTCAAAGATGTCAGTGAATTTCGTTAGTTCTCTCGGCAATATTATTTTTAAATGCCTATAAATTTTGGATTTTTCTCAGCAATATTACTTTTCGAATTTTCTCGTTGAGATAAATCAATAACACATAAAAATTTGACGCAAAACTAAGGGGGTGTTTTCACTAACAAAATATACTAAAAACTTAACGCATTTAACCATCTCGTTTTCACTGACAAAAAAGTTTCATCATTTTACCATTTTGTTTTTACTAATAAAAAGGAAAGGGTTTTTTTTTTTTTTTTGGTTTGGAACTAGCGCTTATGTTTTGATTGTTTTCTGTTAACAGGTGTGGCCAGACCCAAAAGTCAAAAGCAAAGTACTAGAGTGTAAAATTGTCGTGACAGTTAAAAGTTAAAAATGACATAAAGTACCGGCTGATTAATCCTGTACCATCACAGATCAGGATAATTTTTGGTCTGTTTGGAAACACCCAATTGTCAGCCAAGTGTTGATTATAAAAAAAAACCGTTGAATGTATTAAAAATAGAATTCAGAAATTAATTAAGTATCCTAAAAAAAAGTCCTTGACTATTAAAATCACAAAATGTGATTTTCTTTTTATTGTTTTGATTTGAAAAGAAAATTTTTAATGTGACTATGAGAGGGATATTCCACTTCTTCTTTTTTAATCGGGAGTGTTACTCCGAGCAAATGTAGTAACAGTTTAGTAGTGGGTGTCATATACTCTTTGCTTTAGGTGAGGGTTCAAATTCCCCGAGTCTCATCCCCTTTTCCCTAGATTAGTAGTAATAAAATAGAATTTGCCTTATCAGAAAAAAAATTCCGCATGCTAAACTATAAAAAAAAAAAAATGGGATCTCTATTTATTCGAAAAAAGTTACACCATCTCATAAAATTATATATCCGTTCACTGGTATTTTCCTTAAACGAAATGACCTTATAGTTAGGATGCCCCAGAACCAGTATACATCCAGTCATCCGCGGAAAAGATTTAGATACAACGGATATTTATAACTTACGCATGCATGAAACTCACCACATGTGAAAATCCGTTACAAATAACAATAGTATTTATATATAATAATAAACAAAAAAAACCCTTAGCATCCAAAGCGGTGGACCACCGATCGACTCTTCTGGAGCTAGCTCTTGTCAAGTCAAAAGAGTTTTTTTTGTATTTTTTTGAATCTATTTTAAAATACCATATAAACCACCCACTCTCTGTAGACGCAAATATTCGAAAGAAGCAGCACTACAATCACCTCATGAATTTTACGGCGACCGTCCACTGCACGTTTGTTGGGCTCATTTCGGACCTTAAGAAAATACAGAAAAGTATTCATAAATTTTAAAATAATATTTTATGGAATCCTGTAAAAAATCAGTTCCAACGGATATCGATAAATATGTTTTTGAATTTGTAGAGACGAAACTGTAAAACTAAACAGTTTCGTCCCTACGAATTCCGAAAAACATAGCTACCGATATTCATTAGAGCTGATTTTTTACAGGGTCCCATGAAATATTATTTTAAAATTTATAAATATTTTTCTGTATTTTTTTCGAGCCCCAATAGACGCACGGAAGACGGTCACCGCATTTTCATGCGGTGTACCTAGACTTTCTGTATTCAAAAAAACTAGAATCTGAGTGCATAGTGGAGTGTTGACTAACCGAATAGTAGTAGATCTTAGGCTCCGTTCTAGAAACTCAAATAAGTACGTACTTAAAAAATAAGGATTTATTTTCAAGTTTAAAAATAATGGACTAAAGAAAACAATTTTTGAAATTTTTTTTGGCAGGGTTTGATAGATCTCGATAAGAATTATCAAATAAGATTCATATTCCATATTTTTTGATTTCCGTAAGTCTATTATTTTTAAGTTTGAAAATTGTAAATAAATACTTATTTTTTAAGAGGCCTTCCTCGAACGGGGCCTTATTCAAGTTTTCTATATAACAAAATTGATTCTTTGGGGCTTAAATCGTTTTCTTTATTCTGTTTGGTAGATAAAATACTGTATTTAGTTAGTGGACAGGAATTATTCCCGGGGAATACTAGATCAAAAATGCATGCATGATTGGCCATATATGCTTTAAAGTCGGGAAAAAAAAAAGGGTTTAGTATCGAGAATAGAATATTCAATTGACCTTCTTTATCTTAATTATAAATAATCCCATGATCGAGGCTTAACCTTATCCATATAGTATTATAAAAAAAATCGTGCAAGCACGAGATTTCTGATTCATCATCCACCTAAGAATATATATATATGAATCGATCTCTCGTAAGATCTTTTTCTGAACGGCAAAAAAGAAATTTTTATTAATCTAAAATTATAAACATTAAAAGGACCCTATGGATTAGGCTTCGAGCCAGAACATGAGCAATGCATTTACTTGCCGACAATCATATGCCGCCAAGATCCAAAGAAAGATAAAACGACGACTTAAGGCTAGCAAGAAGCCAACAAAGGCATAAATCACAAAAGGAAAACAACACCCATGAATTAAGGACACGAAAACCCAACTAAGGCAAAACAACACTCAAAGAGACACCTAAGAGTCAAACATCGTGTTGAGGAGCCTGAACATTTCGTCATCTTTGGGTTTCATAGTCATATACCGATTTTACGAATAGTTATCGTTACCCGAAGGCCTATGATCATGTTTACTGACGATCGAAACAACCTCAGACTCATTTAAGTTGATCCTATTAATTCCTTCAGAAGAAATGGGTAAAAGAAGCAGCAGCAACTGCAGATCCAAAAGTGTTTTGTTCGTACAATCAGCAACACAATCATCACATTCAAACGGTTTTTTTTTTTTTAACCAGTTCAAGAATAGTAGTTTAAAAGTTGTGTTTAATCTGCTGCAGTATTCAGATTTGATCTTGCAAGAATACTAACCTATTCCCATATTCGGTTAGCACTCTTCGAAGAACCCAACCCCTTACATGTTCTACCAATTAACATTAATTTAATTTGTTCTTGGATCCTGTTATTTTGTCAAGGATATTGATAAAAATAAAAGATTTTTATAGGTTGTACTTCTAATTTTCTATGTTCCTAATTAAATTCAACGCTATCAGACTTCGATCTACTACTAATTTTACTTTTCATTCATTTTCTTTTGGTATCGTTTTGTGTTTTTTTCCCCTTTTTTTCCATATGAATCTAAAATTCGAAAGTGCTCCTATATCTTTCGGGGACAGTCGAAGAAGAAGGATACTTCAAATATCTTTCTACTCATCTTCGTCTACAAATAACGAAACAGATATTAACTTCTCAAAAATCTTATGCCCTATAGCTAGAAATGCGGAAACCATAAAATTAAAAAAAAAAAAAAAAAAAACCAAGCAAATGTTTTGATGCTGACAAAAGCTTCTGAAACGATCTCTGAGAACTCAGAACAGGGCACACAACAACACACAAATCATAGACAAACAAACACTTTGGTGTTTTTTCTAACCAAAAAGAGGGCTTACCTTTCTGTTTGGATATGAGGATGTGAATTTCCTTCTCAGCAGACAGATAATTGGCCTTCGATCTCTGCAATCTTGAACAGATCGAACAGATATATGGCTGTACGTATCACTGTAAACTTTTACACTTCAATAATACATCAGAAAAGAGGTTTCAGTTGTGGAGTACGGTACCATCCACAGAGAGAGAGAGAGAGAGAGTTGTGGAGTACAGTAATATGCACACAGAGAGAGAGAGAGAGAGCGAGCGAGTGGGGGAGTACAGCAATATGCAGAGAGAGAGAGAGAGAGAGAGAGAGAGCGCAACCTCCGTACCCATACGCCCATTTTTAAGTCGTTTCATTGAATATGGTTGTGCCACGTGGTTTTCACTGCTGTGTTGCTGCTTCCAATGGGAAGCTTCGGGGGGCTACTTTTGTTTCCTCATCGTGAAGTTTTGAATGGAGAGATGCTAGTAGGCCCATGGTTGGTAGACCAAAACAAAGTATACGATGCTAGCTAGCTAGGCCTACAGCCTACTGGGTTTTTTTTTTGCTTTTTCGATTCCTCGTGTTAAGATAATGATCAGTCATCCAAAAAATTTGGCCCGAAACTCGTTAATGAATTTTTTTTTTTTTTCGATTCCTTGCGTTGAGATAGTGATTAGTCGTCCAAAAAACTTGGCCCGAATCTCGTTAAGAAACCAAAAAAATCTATACAAAAAACGATGGCAAAAAGTTAAGGGGAGGAACGCCCTAATTATTCAGTCATTAGTAACATAATCCTTCAAAATGCATTACATTTGCGCTCTCAATATATCCTCGCACAGAACTCGCGCTCTCAATTCTTACTCTCGCATATTTTACAAGTTTTATAATTAGGTGTAATATCTAAAGATGCTTTCACACTCTCGCTCATGCAAATTATGTGTCTTTCGGTTCGGTCGAAACTAATCATTCTGTACATGTCTGTTTTTTTTTGTATTCTAGACAATTGCCAAGTCTTACTCGTCCACCAAGTCTCGGTGTATACCCTAGAGTCTAAAGGACTCTACTAGCTCCTGGATTACCAAACAGTCCCTCACTTAAAAAGTGTATTAACCTCTCCCCGCCAGATACGGAAACTATTACTTAACAGTACTGGAGCTAGTACTTAAATTTGTATGTAGGCCTAACGATCCACACCCATAACTTTCAAGACTGTTGCTTCCACCATTTTTTTCTCCGTGTCCACAAAATCAACGATTCCAATCACTTTCTGGGACCGGAATGGGAAAGAAAAAAGGGATGGGGCACTGTTAAAACGGGAGGGGAACTCGGTCCAGAGATAGGGATGCGAATATCACCAAACTGTACGGTACTTGTTTGTTATATATAGACAGCATATAACAGCGTCAACCTAAGAGAGAAAGGGACATGTGATGCTGATCACCTTAGGCACTCCTGGGTTTGTTAATTAAGACATTGCATGTGAAAAGAGTCAACTGCTGCATATTCATATCATGGTCTCAAACATTTTTAATTCGGCAGTTGAGAGCAACCCCAGGATATGTTTCTCTACCAAAAAAAATACTATTCCTGAATGTTTCTGAACTGAATTATATAAATAGCATTATCATCATTTGAGTGCTTTTTTTTTTTTTTTTTTTTCTATCGATTCGTTGGTTCCATACTTTTTTTTAAATTTTTTCTTCATTTTTTTAATGATTCGATCGGCTCTCTTGTGATAAAATGATTAATCCACGACTTCTCTCTCTTTTTTTTTTCTAATTTCTGTCTGAAAGTCTTGATGAACTCTCAATCAGACGATCGCGTTTGCAGTTCGTGATCTTAAATTGAGGGCATTGGAAATTTGAACGAATTTACAAGAGTAGGAGGATCATTAATTGGCATCTCTGTTCTCTTTTTATTGAGAAATGCTAAGTGCAAAGAGAATAGACAAAAAAATATTCTTAAAGTGTACATGAACGGCTCAGATGCATTGCACAGTGAATTTGGACCGTTCATGTACACTTTAAGGGTATTTTCTTTGTCAATTTTCTTTGTCTGTAGCACTCCTCCTTTTTATTCTTTTTTCCCTCTTTTCAGTGATGCAGAATTTTTTGGACTAGTTTACGCGTATCTCGAATTAATCATTACTAATCTCTCACTTAATGTCGATCAAGAATGGACCTGGGGGTGCTGTAATGCACCCCCTGCACTACATGTGTAGTGTGGTCAATCTGGCCGTTCATCTCGGAAATGGACAGCTCGGATTACTATCCGAACAATGGACGGCTAGAATTTGTAGAAGATCGGATTAAATCTGAGCCATTCGTGCCGAGATGGATGGTCGGATCGGGGGTACTATACGGTGTAGTGCGGCAGGTGCACTACAGCCCCTCCCATTCCCTAATTTAGTGCTAGATTAAAAAGGATTAACAAATACTCCAGTAGGTTAACAAATGTAACTGAGTACCTAAAAGATAAAATAAATTATGAGTATTCATGACATGAAATCAATCACTGTTGTTACGGGCTAGAAATTTTATTAATCTTATTAGTTATTTTGGCCATTTATTAATTGGGAGTTTTATGGTATGGGTCTTAATTAACAATTTTTTTTTTCTGCGCAATATAGTTACTATGTGCGTTATTATTCGTTTGAGGGTATAAGTATAATTATTAACTACAGTAATGAGTCTATTTTAGTTGGTTACGTTAATTAACTTGTCAGCTACAAATTAGGGGTATTACGTTAGTGGGTAGTTTTATACTAATATTAGTCGTTAAGAGATATTTTAACGGAGTAGGGTTTTTATTTGGAGAGAACGTTTGAGATACTTCATCCGTCCCAATTTGTTTGTCTAATTATCGAAATTCATATCTTTCAATATTTATATCTTACAATTTATAATATTCTTTTTATGATTTTCAAGATTTTGTATAATAAAACTAATTGAGATCTACCAAACAAGATCCATATTGCATATTAAAAACATTACGAATTGAATATTATAGACAGTTTTTCTAGAGGTCAAACGCTTTCAAAAAGTTAAAAAAGGACGAACAAATCAGAACAGAGGGAGTAAGAAGTTTTGAGAGAACTTTGTGTCGGAAAAGCAGAAGCGGGCAGGGACGTTTGAGTTCGCCTGGTTCGTGATCGGGTAAGAGATTTTTGATCCCTTTATTCCTGTCCCTTTTTCTATTCTTTGTCATCCATGGATTGGGGTAAGGCTTGACTTTTGGGAGGCATAAGACAATGATACTTATTGTGAGTTAATTGGGTTGTTTGCCGTTCCTAGTTTTATTCTTTGTCGTTGATGGGTTTGGCATGCACCAATGGATTTCGTTCTAATCCTATTTGACTTATTGGAGTAGTGGTGGATGTTGAGGCCTGAGGGAGATGTGTGTGTGTGTGAGCAGGTGTCAAGATTTGTCCCTTAGGGTGATGGTGATGTGTCGTGTGCATGGGTAGTGGGTGGTTCGGGTGATTTGAATTGCACGTGGAAAAGAGGCATGAGTTGGGTTTTGTAGTTTTGGTGTTAACTGATCAAGGGTAGTAATTAGGATTAGGCTAGTTTTCAATTTTTTTAAAAATTTTATTTTATGGTTACTAGTAGGCAGTTTTCTGTATTACGTAGTGTATATTTGAATAGATGGTCATTTTGTGATTTGTTATTTTGTTCAGGTTAGCCTCTTTTTGCGTGTTCGAGTTGCATTATTTTTTGACCCAAGTGAGTAGTTAAGTATGTTGTGTATTTTTAAAAGTCCCCTGTGTCCCTTAAAGTTATTCTCTTAAAAAATTTATATGAATGTTATTCGGAAATCCGTGATTGTTTACAATTTGTTCTATAAATTGGCATGCGAAGAACTTTTGGTGAAATCAATTGTTATTATTTCTTGGTGGTGAGATCTTCGTAGATATTAATGAGAACAATTATTTATTCCGGAAGTCCAAGTAAATTATTCCTCCTCATGTTGGTGATCTTGGTCATTAGGCAAAAAACCGTTTTAGGCTAGTAACCCTAATGTTCAATGGCTTTCTTTCGCCGGATCGTCTTAGGGAAAAGTACCATAGGCTACCAACCCTAGTGACTCTAAGTTTGATATTGGATCCAATTTTGATGAGATTTATTTTGTTCATGGTACTATTGATTGTGGTTCCCCATTGTTGATGAAGTTAATATTGTGATCATCATTAAGAATGTTTATTGGTCGAATGCTTCTTTGATTAATTTATTATTCTGCTAGACATCTCATATGCCAAATTATGTTTGATGGTAAATTATTTTCATCTCCGCTTTCAACTTTATTTATTATACATACTTGTTACTCACTGATCTCGTTAGCTGACGGATTTTTATCCAATTTCTTTTTCAGGTAAGTTGGGAAGTTAGGCAAGAACTCTAGCGATATCTCAGGGATTTCTTTTGTTAACCTCCTTAGGGTGTCTCTTTCTAATTTTATTTTAATAAATTGCTTCCGTATTCGAAACAATTGTCAGATAACGACTCCTCTTTGTTATTGTTAGATCACTGGAATATTGGTTGGTTCATGGAATGTTTATACCCCATATTTTTTTTGTTGAACTTAATTGGTTGGAGTTGTTCTTAATAAATAAAAAATTGTTGACCGTTTATTAGTTCATTGCCTTGGTTTTAATCAAAATTTTTTTTACGCTACATGTTCTACGAGTTTTAGTCTTGTGGTTCATGACCGGTTACTTCCCATTTTGGGGTGTGACAACTGTGTTAGAAACTAGATTCAGTCCAAAAAAGTACTTGCGGCCGTAAGGCCTATCACAAACGCGAGGTGCTCGATTGTTCGAACAATTTTCGTTAGTTTCAGTTTTTCTCTTTGCACAGGCTTGATCCGTGATTTTACGATTAACAAAACTAATTTTATAGTTAGAATTTAGGGGTAATGAGAAATCTACCTTGGTCCTTGGAGTACTTTTAGCTAGGACGGATGAGAATGGTGGTTTCGAAAGCGGAGGAGGTTGGCAGCAATGGTGTCTCTTCCTCCTTTCTTTTTTTTCCCCTTCCTCCAGCAACCTCTCTCTCCGTCGGCAAAATTAAAAAAAAAGAAAAGACAAGAAAAGAGAAAGAAGATAGTGGAGGATGATGGTGATGAGTCTGAAAACAACCCCCTCTGCCAAAATTGGACAATGTAGTGTAGGTTTAGAGCCGTTGGCTCTCGCTTGTGGGTAGAGTTACTCTTGTTAAGGCCGTTAACTCGGCGATTCCTTCTTATATTATATATGCAGTGTAATAATCTTCTCCCTATTTCGGTTTCCACACAGTTAGATCGAATTAATAGAAATTTTATTTGGAGCTCTACGGAAAGATAATTAGAGGAAAACCCACGCTGTTAACTGGACTAATGTTACGAAGGAGAAATCTTTTGGCGGTTTGGGTATTAGGGATTCTCATAATTCTAACTTGGTTGCCATGGCTAAAAATAATTGGCAGTTGCTTAGAGAAGAGGATTCCTTTTGGGCTCGGATTTTCTGCGGGAAATACTACTCTAGCCCACTTCGAAATCATTACAGTCCCTCTTTCTTATGGCGTAGTACGTATATGTGCAGGCCAGGGGTACCCCCTCATGAACATGCATTTCTTTAACTCTATCGACAACGACATCTCTCCGCTTTTAACCAAAAAGGAGTGCTTTTCAGCGTGGTCCTCTGCAGGTTGTGCACATTGGGTGGGTTCCTCCACTTTTGGACTGTTTTAAATTAAATGTGGATGGAGCTCGCAACTCGCGATAGTCTCACTAAAGCAAGCTGGGGATCTAATTCGAGATGGAATTGATAACTGGATTCAAGGCTTTCAACGGGTAATTGATTGTGCCTTCAAGGTTGGAGCTAGTGGGGGCTTTAATTGGAATGCAAGTTTCATTATTTTTATTAATTAACTCCATAGTTATCATTAGTTTTAACTACCTTGTTTGTAGTGAAAGCTAATAGACTTCTTTTATATTTTTGGTATTTCATACTATTATCTGCTAAATCTCTTATATTTTTAATGCTACCACCAAGTATATACAACTAGGGCTGCAAATGAATTGAGCCGCTCACGAGCGGCTCGCAGCTTGACTCGTTATTGGCTCGTTCAAATTCAACTGGGAAAGTAAACGAATGAGCTCGAGCCGGTTTTATAAGCTCATTTTATAAACGAGCCGAGCTCGAGTTGCGATGAGCTCACCTCGAGTCGGTTCGCGAGCCGAGTATGTGTATATATATATTGATCTGGGGTATATATACTTAAAGTTTAGGTTTTTTCAATATACTTAGGGTTTTCTGTTTCCACTCTTCAGTCAACATGGATGCGACGGAAAATGTTACAACCCCGCCCCAAGGTCGATGATCGCACCACCCAAATCAACGAACCCGTCGCCGATCTTCCACCGCCGATCGTCGATCTTCCTGGACCTCCTCCTTCTCTGCACGGGTGATCTCTCTCTCTCAATCTCGACCTCTCAACCTCTTTCTATGCAAGATCGAACTCTCAACCTCTTTCTCTGCACAAACATGCTGTGAGAGCCAATTTCTAGTTGTTGCCTCTTTCTATGCCTCAACCACCTCTCTACCTAACTCCTACCTTTCAGTGGTTGCACGGGTTTCTCGGCCTGGTATACTTATTAAAAATACCCTTTGTTGATGAAAAAATAGAAAGAAAAAACTCTCGCCTCCCCCTTTTTTTTGGCTTATTCCATTCGATCAGGTTCGGACTTGCCTTCCCTCTTCTTTAATGGATGGGAACTTCTTTCTCTGACTCGAATCTGGGGATTAGAGTTATTGCCTATTTGCCTGCATATTTTTAATCTTTTGTGAATGTTATTGTGATTTTCGATGTGTGGCTGACTATGTGGTTATTGGCTAGTGGTTATTATAAGAATAGTGGCTCAAAGTCCTCGACATTTTGCATTTGGTGTTTTTTAATTTGTAGTTCATAGTGGTGTTTGGTTAGCATATTTTATTCTCTAAAGAACTGTTTGTGCGTTTGTGACAACCAACACCAAAAATATATTTTATAATGTGTGTTTCTTGTTTTCTAGCCCTAATTTCAATGAGGGGAAAAAATGATAGGTTATTATCAGCTCAAATGCTAACCGGCGCAATATTGCGCTTCTTATGTGGGCCATTGGGTAAAAATTAGTCATCTCTGCAACTTGCAGGTTCAGAAGTCCTATTTGACCTTTTTACTTTTTGAGACAAAAGCTGGTCCCGTTTTTTAATACGCCGTAGTAATTAATTTTGAGCTATTCTAGAGCAAAAATTTAATTATAAAAATTTTAAAGACAAATGCATTGTTTGGATGGTGTTTTAAAAAAAAATTCAATTAAAAAAACACTATCTCCAATCATTATTCTTATTTCTCTCTATCTCTCTCCACTCATTTCCATTGTCTCTAATTATTATCCTAATTTTTTCCCGTATTCATTACCCCAAAAATCAAACTCAAAAATTTCAAAACACTATCCAAACAAGGCAAAAAAATTAATTATAACCCTTTAGAAATAAAATTATCAAAAAAATAAGATTTTTGCATCGGTTTAATCGGATTAAAAATTGGAACACTTAACTTTATACCCATATTTTTTAATATATAAACAATCAAACCAAATTAAGTGCTCAAATTTTCAATTTGTTTTAAGCAGCGTGAAAATCTTATTTTTCTGATCATATTATTCTAAAAGGTCATAATTAATTCTTGTCTCTGTGATTTTCATAATTAAGTATCTACTTTTATTTGGGACCATGTATAGCAGAAACTTGATTATAAGAGTCTTAAAGACAAAAATTAATGATGACCCTTAGGATAAAAAGATCAAAAAAAAATTCTTCGCACCGATTCAAATAAATTGAAAATTAGGATATTTAATTTTTAGCCATATTTTTAATATTTAAACAGTTTTAAAAAAATTAAGTGCTCCAATTTTTGATCTGTTTGAACTAGTTTGAAGATCCTGTTTTTTAATCATATTATTCTAAATAGTCATAATTAATTTGTCTCTATGACTCTCATAATTAAGTGTCTACTATTTATTTGGGACCCTATGGAACAAGAACTTGATTATGAGAACAAATACTTAATTATAAGAACGAGAGAAAATGGATACAAATCTCAAGTAAAAAATTACAGGTTCAGGAGGTGCCTCTCAAAATCAATTATTATTTGACTACAAACACTTTTTTTTTTTGATAGGCAATAAATTTTATTAAGAAACTTGATAAGGGTACATCAAGTTGGGGAGAGGGGGAAGGGGAATCCAATACAAAATTGGATTAAACCTATTGGGACAAGCCCAAAACACCTATTGGGCAGAGCCCGGAACACCTGTGGGTCAAAAACCCAGATCAGACATTAATAGCACTAAAAAACCCAAGGGCCTAACAACCCAAATATAGCATTGGAGCTCAAACCAATCTGGCCAGGCCCAGCCCAAAGGAGCCAGGCCCAAACCAAACTCCTCTTCACCCAGTGCATCACACAACCTCTGCCGCCGCAGCCCAAGATGCCGACCACCACCCCTGCAAGCCGTCCACCACCATCAGCTCCTGCCCTGGTCGAGAACCATAACCACCAGACACAGAGACGAAAAATCACACCACCCGTTTCCACACTCTCGAATCCTAAACCAGGCCGCCGAGAAATCGGAGCTTCGATTCTCATAAACGGCCAAGAATACCGAGAGCCAAGAACCCAGACCGCCGTCAATTCTCCGCCACGATGTCACCCGTTCAAGCTTGGAGCAGATCCAGATGTTCAGGTCCCCCGGCCAACCGAAAAGCCCGCCGTAACTCTCCACTTGCCGTTAGGCCAAACCGGCAACATCCATGAATGTTACACGATGGGAGAACCACGAGAAACAGCCCAAACCAGTCGCCGCAAGACCACGCCGTTAAGCCTACCAGCCTCCCCCAGGAGTAGAAGCCAGCGGTCAAAAACGGCGACCAAGATCGGACTGAAACCAGGAAGAAATGGTGGCATCCGAGAAGCGAGACGGCCGAAATCGCTTGCAACGAGAGGAGAGAAGAGGAGGAAAGGGCCCGGGGGGAGGAGGGAAGGAGGCGACGCCTCCCCCCCCCCGGCGACGGCGAGACCTGGACGGAAGTTGAAGGGCTGAAGACCAAAAGACACCAGAGGGAAGAGAGAGAGAGAGCTTCGTTCTAAGTTTTGGGAGACGAACTAATTTGACTACAAACACTTATACATACACTTTACACACACATGCTCACATCATACATTGGAGGTGTACTGTGTGTAGATTTCAATGTGAATGTGAGTAAATTTGTGCAAGTGTTTTTAGTTGTAGAATAATTGTCTCAAAATACAGTAAATGTACCTGAAACAATTAAATTTGTGTAAATGTTTTTAGTCATAGAATTGTCTCAAAATACAATAAATGTACCTTAAGCAATTTTCGTTGTCACAGGAAAAAAAAGAAGAAAAAGAAATGCTAAAAAAAGGAAACATTGGTTTTGACAGGAGTACTTGTGCATGGGACGTGAATGGAAAGAAAGTGTTTAGAATGTTACCCTACTCACGAGGTTAAGAGTTGCAATATAGCATCCGTTAGCAGAACCGTATTATTAGAGACCTAGAATAACTTAGGTCTCAAAAATAATTGCTTAATCCGCTAAAATTTTATTGTTAAATCTCAGGGACTGTTCTGGTAAAGCAGATGTAAATCAACCAAGTATTCAAGTGGGCACAGAGGGCAATGATAAGCAAGCTAAAGATCCTAAAGTTAATCATGAAGAAGAGTGGAACCCATCTGAGAAGAAGGCCAGAAAAAAAATGTCACGTGTTTGGGATGACTTTGATACCATGACTCTTCCAGATGGAAGCAAAAAGTCTCAATGTAAGTTTTGCAAACAAACATATTGCACTCAAGTTTCTGGTTCTACTACTCAACTGGTTAGACTTTTAAATAATTGTGTGCAACAAAAACTTGCTCTTGGAAACGTAGAGAAAAAGCAAAAGACGTTATCATTTGAGGCCATTGAATATGATAGTGTAAATCTTACGACCTTTAAGTATGACCATGCAAAAGTGAGAGAAGCTGCTTTGTATATGTTACTTTACCATGAGTATTCTTTTATGCATATGGAACATGTTTTATTTAACAAGTTCATGAGGATTGTCAGTCCATATTGGCAAAAGATTAGTCGAACCACTACAAAAAATGACAACCTCATGACTTACAATTTACAAAAGAAGAAGCTGGTGACGATGTTGAAGTCTGTTAATAGAATTAGCATCACAACGGACTTATGGAAGTCAGGACAAAAGATTCATTATATGGTTGTGACTAGTCATTTTATCGATGATGAGTGGAAGCTCCAAAAGCATGTACTCAACTTTTGCTATGTGCCATCTCCACATTCTAGGGTAGTAATTGTTGATGCTCTTTACAAGTGTATAACTGGTTGGGGCATCGAAAATAAGGTGGCTAGCATAACAGTGGACAATGCTTCATACAATCATCTCACTTTGAAGAACTTGCAAGGGACGTTCAAGTTGTTGAAGAAAAAGTTACTCTTTGATGGTAAGCCTTTTCATGTGCGTTGTTGTGCGGACATACTTAATCATATGGTGTAAGATGGACTTAGTGTAATTGGGGGAGTTATTAAATGTGTCAGGGAAGCGGTGAAGTACTTAGTTGCATCTGAACCTCAACTTATTCAATTTAGTGAGATTGCTAAATAGTTGCAGTTGCCTTCGAAAAAACTAATATTGGATTGCTCTACCCGATGGAATTCAGCTTATTTGATGTTGTCTGCTGCCTTGGAGTTCAAGGATGTTTTTCCTAGGTACAGTGAAAGGGATTTGAGTTTCGCCTATTTGCCTAGCTATGAAGAATGGGAGAAAGTTGAGAGGGTATGTCAATTTTTGGAGATTTTTAATGATGTTACAAATATTATTTCGGGAAGTGAGTATCCAGCTTCTAATTTGTTTCTCACTGAGGTTTGGAGGATAAAAGAAATCTTGGATAAAAGTATAGAGGATAGTGATGATTGCATTCGATGGATGGTGATAAGGATGAAGTTGAAATTCGACAAGTATTTGGGTGAGAGTAATCTATTGATGGGTCTCGGTGCAATATTGGATCCAAGATACAAAATGGTTCTACCTAGGTTTTGTTTTCCTGTGATATACAGTGATCCTCTTCCAAAGGTTTCTCAGTTGACGGACAATCTCTATGAGCTTTACAATGAGTATGTTGCTATGCACTCCCAAGCATACAATGAACTAATTTCTCAATAACGCACAACAGAAGATGGTTCTCTCAATAGTGCTTTGCTCAGTAGAAAGGTTGTAACTGGTAGATCCAAATACGAGTCTTTCGTTAGGCAGTCTGATGGCATTCAACCGGTGAAATCTGATTTGGACATTTACTTGGAAGAAGGTGTCTATATATGTCAGTAAGGCATGGATTCCCAATTTGATGCATTGGAGTGGTGGAAAGCAAATACTCTAAGTGTCGTATACTCTCCAAGATAGCACGTGATATATTGTCTATTCCTATTATACCTCAGTGGCTTCGGAGTCCACATTTAGTTTGGGAAGTAGGGTTATCAACCCATATCGTGCATCATTGGCTACAGAAATTGTTGAAATGCTACTTTGTGGGGCTTACTGGGTACATGCATATCATGGACTAAAGAAGGGATCCGATGTAATTGAAGTTTGTTAGTTTATTTTTTGCTCGATAATCGTAAAAGATGACAGTTTTAAAACTGTCATCTATAGAGCTGTCATTAAAAGTCTGAATCTTAAAATGACGGTTTGAAACTGTCATTAATATCTATAAAGATGACACTTTATAAACGTAATTGAAAGTAAAAGATGTCAGTTGTGAAACATCATTAAAATACTTTAAAGTTGTCATCTTTTGTAATGACCCCCTCCCGCCCTGTCTAATATTGTTCGCTTTGAACAGCAAACCCCATCAAACCTCCCAGTGAGGTCACCCATCCCAAAATTACTCCAGTGCGAGCACGCTTAACTAAGAAAAATTTCAATTGGCTTTGGCACCCTTGTAACTTTAAAAGTCCTTATACAAGATAGGATAACAATATATTATTTATAGCACACAACTTACACTTCACCAAGCTATGTGGGACTACCCTCGGTTGACCCTTCTGGTCACCAATCTGACACCCCCTCGCAAGGGTCCTAACTGCCCTCAGGCCGGTTGACCACTACCTGGAACTCCCCAGGGGCATGGCGTCACAATCTCCCCCACTTAGGAACACGTCCTCGTATGGGGTCGAGATTCTATCTCACATTCCGATTTGTATAGGTTCTGATATCATATATAATGACCCGTTCCCGATTTGAGACTTCAAAGCAATGACGCTCATAGATGGTGCCTTTTCTCCAAAAGCAAATTTTTGTTCTTCAATGTCACTTATGAGGAGAAACCGACATTAAAAAGAAATAATAGTTATGTCACTATTTTATAAAGTAACATCATAAATATATTAGATTACAGTTTAAGAGAAACTGACATTAAAAAGAAAGAATAGTTATGTCACTATTTTACAAAGTGATATCATAAATATAATAGATTACAGTTTAGGAGAAACTGACATTAAAAAGAAAGAATAGTTATGTCACTATTTTACAAAGTGATATCATAAATATATTAAATTACAGTTTAGGAGAAATTGACATTACAAAGAAAGAACAGTTATATCACTATTTTAGAAAGTGACATTATAAATATATTATATTACAGTTTTTTAGATGACTGTCATTATTTATCTATTGCAATTTTTTTAATTACGGTTTTTTCAAAAATTGACATCTTTTCGCTTTTTCAAGCGTCATTTTTTAACAATATTGTAGTAATATATGCATAAATTGAGATTAATTTTTGGTACTTATTTTGATAGGGAAAAGGGTCATCTCACAAGGAGTTCATTCTACCATAATGAAGTGATGTGGTGTGTCATTTTAGAAAATGCTAGTATGTAGTAATTAACCAAACTAGTTGTTTCATAACCATAGTATCGATATATATATATATATATATGTATGAATATGTGAGTTTAGTTGTTTTGATGGATTAATAGATAGTAGATACTAGATACTATCATACTAATTCTTATTTCACTTGTTTAATGCATTAGGTGGTGGCTGTTTTGCAAGTAACATGGAAATGGACAATCATTTTTGGCGCGTTATCGACTCAAGACATTTTGGCATTGGGTTTGTTTTGAAGGATTGTTCTATTTTGTGATGCTATTGAATACTAATATGTTGTTATATGTTTCGAGATCGGAAGCAAAGACATTTGGTGGCTGACTGACTGTTTTTGTTTTGTGTTTTTTTTTTTTGTAAGATTCCATATTTTGGTGAACTTTGATATATTAGAAGATCTTATTTGTTCCAGGCTTGCATCATTGTTTTTGTGAATGGTGCTTCATGTATGTTCTTACTTTGGTTCTTAAAAATGATGGACTGCTGGAATTAGGTGGTGGTTTTAATTTAATGTGAAAGTTGGATTTAAAAAATGAATGTGGAACCTTTTAACGAGCTCGAGCCAAGCTGACTCGTTCATATACTATCGAGTTTAGACGAGCCGAACTCGACCTTTACTAATGATTGACGAGCCGAGCTTGAGTCCATATTTTCCAGCTCGAGCCTCCTTATAAATGACCGAGCTGAGCTTAAACATGCTGAGGTTAAGCTCGGCTCATTTGCAACCCTGACCTGTATACAATTGATGCTTGGTACAAAACCAATATAGTATACTCTTAGAGCATCCATAGTGGTATAATCAAAACTAAAATGTTGCTAAGATTAGCAACATTTGTTCAAAAAAGAGCTCACAGTGGAATAATCAAATTTAGCAATCTCTTAACAACTCATCAAATTTTGGCCCTTGAATAATCAAAATTAGCAACTTGTAGAGACCCATATTTTTTGAGGCCGTATTTTTCTCTTGTAAATGTACGACTTGTCGAGATAGACGATGTGGATTTACGGTGTGGCATGTTCGTAAAAGGATATAAGGGTAAATGTGCGAGAGGTGCACGTGAGAGAGTGTGGTAGGGGATAAATTCCCCATGGTCTTCCAATAAATTCCCAGAGGAATGCTTTCCTCTTTCTCATTTTCTATCTCTCGGCTCTCTCTCTAACTCTCACATATCTCTCTCTCAGCTCCCCTCCACTCCCACTCAAATCAACCTTCAATCCCTCATCCTTACACGTATTGTGGCCCGTATCTCGCTAGTTTGAGCTCGGAGGAGCTGTATTTTGGTTGGACCAAGGTTTTCGGAAAGCTAGGGCTCGTAACTTCTTGGGTATTGTGCTCCGACTTCGAGGTAGGGAATTCTACCTCTCTTTATATAATTATTTGAGTGTATTTATGCCTTGATCGAGTTTGTATTAGTTGTTATTGATTTTGGATCGAAATTCTGTTGCTGTAGTAAGGATCAGCTATTTTTTTCCCTTTTCCTACCGGTAGGCTCACATTCTGAAGCCTTTCATAGACTCTAATGGGTTTGTTTTTGCATTCTTTTAAATGTTTTGGAGAGTATTACTCATTTATCACTTAGAGTGGTATCCAACGGTCGAGAGTGAACTCGTTGCGTTAAGAAATGAGAACTTGACATTATTACACATTGAAATACAAATGATACACTTGAATATGTCTAGGGATCCAATAAGTAGTATCACAATTCATTTTCTCTCGACTCGTAGAACCCCTTAGATTCTTTAGCACATGCTTTACGGACTCCAAGTATAGAAATTAGAAGACCGGGCATCTTAGAGTCTAGTTGTGAATTGATCTGTGGTATGCTTCAAGGGAAGGGCGTGTATTAGTTAATTAGTCGGAGTCTTGATATGGTTGACAATTTGAAATGTTTTGAAATGAAATCAATGTGGTGGATTGGCAGAGTGTTTAAAATGCTTGAAGTGAAATCGATGTCGTAAAAGAATTATTTGAGAGGATAGAGTATTGTGGGTTTATATATGTATATGGGTTAGTATGTTATATAGGAGGTGAATATGTGAACTAATAAAAAGACATGAATATGTACATTGTGGAGTAATGTAGTGGTTAATTGAGTTTTGTGATACAATCAATAGATTGATGATGAAGTTGAGTATGAAATGATGACGATTATGAAAAGTGTGAGATGTAACCCAAGTGGTCGTTTTGAGGGAAAAGACTCGGGGTGACCCTGCGCTCAAGGGAACTAGACCCGAGGTGACCCAACTGATTATTGCTATTGCGGGAAAAAACTCGGGGTGACCCTACGCTCAAGGGAATTAGACCCGAGGTGACCCCACCGATTATTATTATTGAGGGAATAGACTCGGGGTGACCCTGCGCTCGAGGGAACTAGACCCGAGGTGACCCTAGTGATCATTGAGGGGAAATATCTGATTAAAAGGAAAGGTTTTGCAACAAAGGGGTTTTAATGAAAATCAATGTGGACACGAGAAAGATTGTAGTACCATACGAATAATAATACGATGTATATGAATTGATTATAGACAAGTGTGCAACAATGTGAATCTATTAATGTATTTAGTTAAAGAAGTAAACAGCTAGTGACTATGAATGGAAATATCTGATATAAAGGAATTCTAAAGACAACGATAGGTTGATTAATAAGAGTGAAGTGTTCATGTAAGTTCTCAGATTCTGATACAGTGTTTCTGTCTTATCTATGCTTCTCCGTTATTCGAAGTCTGTGTTTTCTCGGCATCTCTCATTACATTTGCATATAGAGTTTGTGTAGATTTTTCTACTGAGCTAGTGTAACTCAACCGATCATTTTTTAGGTACAAATAAGAGGCTGTGATATGGGTTGCTGTACTTGCATGTGATCCCACATTTTGAAAGCAACTTCAGAGAGTTAATCTTCCATCTCTTATAAACTTTATCTTCGGATGAAGGAATTGTTATCTTATTATTATTATTATTATTATTATTATTATTATTTTATTAAATGAAGGATTCATGTAAACTCTTAACTTTCTTTTAATATGATCTAGTGGTTTTAGGCCGTTGGGCCAAGGATGTAAGTTTGGAAATGATTTGCGAACAAAGGAAATAGAAATGGCTTTTGGGTAATATTTGTATTACTGTTAGGATTTTTATTTATGGAAAACCTTTAATATTTATGTTAAAAATCGAGGACATAACACAATTTTTTGCCAATAATCAAATTTAGTTTTTGTCCATATTTTCTCAATCAAGTACACCATCATTATACAAAAACATTTTCTCTCTTCCATTTTCAACATATTTCTAAGAAAAAAATACTTTTTAAAAAAAGTTTTTATTTTTTTGCAAAAACTTCTTCTTCTTTTTTAATTAATTAATTTATTTATTTACTATTCTTTTCTAATAAATTATTTTTGTTAGTTTGAAACCTATTTTAAAAAAATTGTTTTCTATGTTCACAATTTTTAGATTTTTTTAAATTGAAAATGTGATGTGGCAAGTTTTGATTATTCAAATTTGATTGTACCATTGTAGACCTCTACATTGCTAACTTTAACAACCCCTTAAATACATAATCAAAAGATGATGTGGCAACTTTTGATTATTCCACTGTGGATGCTCTTATACGTACATATTACGATTATAATCAGAGATGGAGAGAGGTGTGGGCATATGGGGGCCAAGGCCCCCGCGCAGTTTCAGGTTTTTTTTTTTTTAAATATTAATTTTTTTTGTTTGGTGAGAACATCTGGGTATTGTATTTTGTGTTGGGTGTTATTTAGACATAAAATGTGTTCGCTTTTTGTCCCAAAACCCAATTTCTCTATTTTTGCACGGCCTCTCATAAGTTTTTCCTTCGATTATTGATCTCATTTCTTTTTCTATCTCTCTCTATTTACTACCAAAAAAAACCTCCTTCAAAATCTAAACCAAACAAACTATTAAATTTCCAACCTTCAAATTTCAAAATCTTGTTCATAGGTCAGCCCCCATGTTTACAAAATCCTGATTCCGTTACTTTTCCGATTAAAACTTCTTAACATCAACTCATGGTATATAACTATATACTAACTTAGTGCTAGATTAATAAGGATTAACAAATGTAATTGAGTAAAAGATATAATAAATTATGAGTATTCGTGACATGAAATCAAGCACTGTGTTAGAAACTAGATTCAGTCCAAAAGAGTTTTTGCGGCCGTAAGGCCTAGGTGCTCGATTGTTCGAACAACTTTTGTAAGTTTCAGTTTTTCTCTTTGCACGGGATTGATCCAATCAAGCCATGATTTCACAACAAAACTATTTTTATATACTTAGAGTTGAAGGGTAACGAGAAATTTACCTTGATCCTTGAAAGTTTAACTAGGACGGATGAAAATGGTGGTTTCAAAAGCGGAGGAGGTTGGCAACAATTGAGTCCTGCTTCCTCTTCTTTCTCCTTCTCCTTTGTTCTTTTCCTCTTCCTCCAGCAACCTCTCTCTCCAACGTCACTATAAGAAAAGAAGAAGAAGATAGTGGAGGATGATGGTGATGCCATCTCTCTAGTAATTATTCAATAGTTCGGGAGTACCGCCTGACCATTTTATAACTACACATTTTTGTAGAGTCCATTCACTTAGTAGTAAACCCTACAATAATGTATGATTGTAAAGTGGTCAGAAGTACTACGTGGCGATATTTCCCAAACTATTAGTATAATTTCACCTCTCTTTTGCTCTCTGCCGAAAAATATAGGAATGGGGAGGAGGCTTTTTTTTTTTTTTTTTTTGTGTAGGGGAGTAGAGGTGTAAATCCCTTGGACAATGTAGTGTAGGTTTAATGCTCTAGTACTCAGGAGTTAAAGGAAGGGGTTGAAGGAGCGTGTAGCCCTTTCATTGGCCAAGGAAAAGGTATAGCCAAAAATGGCCGAACCTTTGGGATGGGGAGTTGATGGATGGATTGAAAGAGAGGTGATGGTTTTAGTTAGATATTTAGGATTTTATTTGGCCAGGGATTCTAGTTACAAGGATTTCGTTTGGTTTAACACTTTGAGAGTAATTTTTAATTCTCGATACAGTTTTTAATAAATTTTTCTCTCTATTTCTCTTCATTCATTTCCATTCCAACTCTCAAAAATAACTTCTAATCATTCCCATGTAGCAAACGCGCATTATACCTTGCTATGCGGGTCTATGCAGCAAATATTGCTCATCAGCTTGCAATGCGGGTGTTGGTGGGTCCCTCACGAAAAATCAGATTGGTTGGTCATCAGAATCTACACAGTGATATTGCATTCGTGTTGTAAATTGCTAGGGATGTGCAAGATTTTATTGATATATATTCAAAACTGGGCTTTGTGCGTAGATAATACTCCCCCCGTCCTTATCCAAAAAAATATTCGCTCCGTCCCAATTTAAATGTTCTTTATGTTTGTCTGTACATTTTCAAAATTCCCCAAAAAATATACTTTTACATTTTTTTTAATTTTCTTACACCAAATTAAAGTGCTCATTTGGTGTAATAAAATAAAAAAAATGTAAAAATATATATTTTTGGGATTTAAAAATGCATGAAAAACCGTAACGTCATTTAAATTGAGACAGAAGGAGTACTATATATTTTGAGGTCTTGTTCAGCTAAGATTCTTATTTTTTAAGTACTTATTTTTCATTTTACGAGGTAAGTCATTCTCACACAATACATTTTATTTAATTTAAAAAATAAATACTTAATTAAAAAATAAGTACTTATTTTAGTTAACGGAACACAGGTGGTTTATACATAATGAAATGTTTGGAAGACCCTTTCCCAGGCTCAGTAGTCCACTTTCTTCAAATCTTGGGCTTGGTTTCTAGCTTCAAGCCCGATTAATAAATGGATTGAGCTTCGAAATAGTATCTCTTAAAACTCACTGGCTTTGACAGCCCAACACGTATGTGAAACTGATATAAATAAATGGAGAGAAACTTATGCCGTGAACAAGTTTTTTGCGGATTTGTGCAATCGCAGCTATCCATTTCTACAATCAATGGTTAAGATTGCTTGTCTATTTTGACCGGTAAAAAATAATTTTTACAGGTCAAAATTTTATTTTCACCCTGGACCGTTCAAAAACACTTTGGACGCACGCAATTGGGCTCCGTAAACCCATTTTCACGGTATCCTCCGTCAAAAAGATATTCTCAACTAAATGTTCCCATATTAAGTTTAAAATTCTCTTATTATGCATGGTTACGGTTATGAATACGAACTTCTAATGCTGGATAATTATTTAAGCTCTTGGAATGTATTTTTTTTTAATAATGTAAGGCGTCCCAAGTCAACTTGCGCTAAATTATTCCTAAAACCCCTCCCTAGAGGAATGAAACATCGAAACATCTTTTTGAGTTTTGGCAAGATAAAGTACCTATTGGGCTGGTTTGGACGTACACAAGTTTTCTTAACCGTATCATAGAGTGCAAGGTTGCAAACCTGTCCATGAGGAAGGTTAGAAAGGCTTGCACTTCGGGACCCAAAAATCTTTTTAAAACTAGGTGGCCAAAGTTTTTATGAGCTCTTGTTATTATAGGTGCATAGAAAATAGGGGTTCTTCCGGGTCGCTATTATAAGAGTGGATTATGTCCCATTAGGTCCTTGCGCACAAATCTTTTTTCATAAAGTCTTATTACACGCACGCGCACTCTTCTCTCTCTCTCTCTCTCCCCTCACTCACACACGCGCACACTTCCAACAATGCTACTTGCACATATTTTTGTGCACATATCATGCACATACATTTTTGTGGGGCCCGTATCGAGGTCCCACAAAATAATCCAAACCGTTCATCTTTTTTAAAATATTTTTTGGAGAGTTCATGTAGAAAATCAGCTCCAACGGATATCGGTAAAAGCTTTATCAGAAATCGTATGGCAAAAGAGAAATCGTATGGCAAAAGAGAATGATTAGCCCTACGATTTCTGAGAAAGCCCTTACCAATATCCGTTAGAGTTGATTTTTTACGAGATCCCTCAAAAAAATATTTTAAAAAAGATAAACGGTTTGAAAAATTTTGTGGTACTCTGATATGGACCCTATAAAAATGTATGTGCAAGATATATGTACAAAAATATGTGTGGGAATCATTTTCCTTTAAATTAAAGGGGAGAGAGAGAGTCCTTTTTTTAGTCTCTCTTGATTGATGCATGATCCTTTTATGGTATACAAATGAAAGTATGCCTGATACGTGTAAGGAGACGTGCTATACACTACACATATATATAGTTACACTACATATTACACTCTATTTTATGTGAGGCCTACTCTGAATCCCACAAAATTTTAGAAAAATATCTATAAATTTAAAATATAATTTTATGGGCCCTGTAAAAATTAAGCTGCAACGGATATCGGTAAGTATTATTTTTGTATTTATAGGAGCAGTTAAACAATTTCAACCCTACGAATCTAAAAGTAATATTTACTGATATCCGTTGGAGCTAATTTTTTTATAGAGTCTATAAAACAACATTTTAAAATTTATAGATACTTTTCTGAATTTTTGTGAAATCCTTAGTTGACTTCGCATAAAATGTAATATAATTATATAATATAAAAAAATTATAGTGTACCTGTCTTTTTTGTACGAGAATAGGGGTGAAATTGACAAGAGGGAGACGTAAATGAGAGAAGAGAGAGAAAGCGACATGAGATGAGAGAAGGAGAGAAAACGACATAAGAAGAGAGTGACGGAGATTAAATGTGCATATTGTAACGTCTCGATTTTCAAACACGTTATTTAAATACTTTTCAAGATAATTTCCAAATTAGTAGTAAAGACAAATTTCTTAAGTAGCAGCAGAAGTACAGTTTAATAATTCTATCATAACCGGATAAAAAAAAAATTAATTCCATCATAACTGAATACTTAGGTTGGGTAAATAGTAAATACAAATACATGTTACGGGAAATTTAAAAGTTTCTCAAAAGGAATGAACAGAACTTCTAACGATAAGGGTTTTAGGCTTCGCTGAGCTCTTCTCCCTCAGTGATTGCATTCTTGATCTACTAGTATTTCCTTCCATTGCTTTTTTCGATCCCTTTCTTTGCTTCTTTACGCCTTTCCTCTCTCAAGAGTCTCTCTCTTCCTTCCCCTCCTCTTGATCTTTCTTCCTTCCTCGTTTGAGCTACTGTCTGATTTTTTGAGCTACTGTCTAGTTTTCTGTTGGGTTGATCGGATCTCAGCTGAGGTGTTCCTTGTGGTGGCGGCTGGTTTTGATTGGCGTGGTCTCCCGTCGTGCTCGCTGCTGGGCGACCCGGTTCTCGCCTAACAACTTCCTCGTAAACCCTTTTTCTCAATACTCTTTAATGACGGCAATCCAACAGTACTCAAAATCTCATCTACACCATGTAGTATCTGAACTATCTATTGTCGAGATCAAATCCAAAATCGTTAAATTACGGAACAGACGGTTCAGATGGTCCGCACACCACCATCCCCCGCCCAAAAATTCTAACAGCAGAGACGATTTGCAGAGAACCACGCAGAGAAAAACTCGTTTGGCCCCATTTCGGGTCCTGAAAAAATCTCAGTTCGCCCCTACGAATTCAAAAGTAATACTTATCGATATCTGCTGGTGCTGATTTTTTACAGAACCCCATAAAATAATATTCAAAAATTTATAAATATTTTTCTAGATTTTTTTGGGACCCGAAATGGGGCCAAACGCATTTTTTTCTACGTGATTATCTACAAATCGTCCCTGCGAATAGCAAAACTGATCCCCCGCCCCCGGTTCCCTCAATGCTCTGTTCCTCGATCGGTACTGAGTCAAAGATTCATAAAGCAACTTTCACGTCTTCTGGAGTATCACATCAGAATCGTATATTTGTATTTAAGGAGATGGTCGAGTTTGACACGGCAGGGGTCCATACCGATCGATTTCCATGTTTGCTTGCAGCAGGCAAAAAACAGTTTTCTTGACCCACACAACAACACGACACTCTCCTGAATTTCCGTTTGACCCGGAAAAAAAAAAAAAAAAACGTACACTCTCCTTCCTTCCCCATATCCTCTCTGCAGTCTGCACTGGTCGGAAACTTAGTGGGTACCACGTGGTGTTCACTTGGCGCAATTCAAAAGTGAAGTAGGATTGGCATGGCTGTGATTGTGTGTATTGAGTTCACTTCCTAACATCTCTATTGGAGCTCTTTAACGCAAAAAATGAGCCACATCAGCCGATTTGTGAGGAAAATGGATGAAGATTAACGGCAGGTGCCTCAATTTGGGGATTTTGAAAGTCCAAGTGTTTAATTGAAATAAAGTGAAGTTCAAGTATTTTGGTAACATTGGAGTAAAAATTCATGTGTCATTTTAAAATTTTCCCTTTAACTTAATAAGGAAAGGGCGCTCTTAAAGTTTAATTTGTGTATATGTATATTATTGTAACTTCTAAAACAAAAAATACAAGTGTCACATTGTTTTGGTAGAAATTTTCATTTGTAAGCCATATTTTGTACCAGCATTACTAACGTTAAAAATTCTTTACTTTGATTATGCCATTGTGAATACCCTAATGATTGATCTACAACTATCACAAAAAACACCCCAACATCAACATCATATCTTCACTGGTGAAATATGTTATTGATCTCTCATGATATCCCAATTACTTCATCAAACTCCTTGGTTAATTGACCCAATATTTAATCCAAAAAACAAAAAGAAAGAAAGAAAAGAAGTAACCCAATATCATCCCACCATCAGATTCAATCAACATCGATCTAATTAATCTAGCTAGCATTCACTAAGATCTCTTATTACAGCAGTAATCACTCCATAATCCACAATATTGAATTTTGGATAATGCATTGTGGTTGAGATATCATAATCAGCACTGATGAAATTATAGAATTTTTTTTACATTTTTGTATTGTTAATGCCGTGATCCCATTAGCTGAACAAGAATAGCAATTTAATTAATAAGTATTTAGTAAAATAGTGATCCCATTAGCTGATGGACTCCAGCTTGGGCTCTCGTTTGCATGATCCCATTATAGAAGACTGCTTATTTTTTCTGATTGTAGCTATCTTATCTCTGATTGTTTAAACTTTATAAACCTTGCCACTCGATTTTCTTATTTGTTCTTTCGTTCATGTTAAGCGTTCCATTAATAGGGTTGCCCATTCACTGCTAAACAATCTCTATTAGGTGCAGATTAAAAAAAAAAAGAAAAAACAATCCCTATTAGGTGCTCGATTGATTGGAAGAATGGGGGGTCCTATCCCCCAAACACTTCTTAATCTTGCCCTCGATGATATTTGGTCCAAGGACCGTATTCTCTAATGAATAAAACAACTTCTTCTTTTGTGTCAAACAAAAAAAACTAGGTTAAGGACCCGTTTGGATGAGGAAAAAAAATTAGGGGTATTAGTTAATAGGGGGATAAGATAGTAGGGGGTATTAGTTAATAAGGAATGGCCCACATTGATGTGATATTTATGGAGGGGGGATTAAATAGTATGTTGTTTGGATAAAATTAAATTATGACAATTTAGGATAAAATGATCAGAAAACTAAAATCTTTCCATCGGTTCAAACGGATTGAAATTTGGAATACTTAATTTTTCAACTTCTTTAGACAGTTTATATATTAAAAAATATGGTAAAAAAATAAGTATTCTAAATTTTAATCCGTTTGAACCGATGGAAAGATTTTAGTTTTCTGATCATTTTATCCTAAATGATCATAATTAAATTTTGACTCTAGAGCTCTCGTTGATTAACCTTAAGAAAGTCGTAGAATCAAATATCTTTTAGGGCTAATCAATGAGAGTCCAGAGTCAAAATAAAAATATGTCCATTTAGAATAAAATGATCAGAAAACAAAAATCTTTTCACTTGTTCAAATGGATTGAAATTTAGAACACTTAATTTTTCAACATTTTTAGAAAGTTTATATACTAAATAAAGAGTCTTAGGATACGTTTGAATGGAAAATATGATTTTAGGTAGAATGGAGAGTAGAAATTGGTTGAATGGTGGAAGGGGATAACAAGGGGTATTCTCGTCCACAAATCACCCCTCCAAACCCGGATTATTTTTGGGCACCTCCAAAGGAGCCCAAATTTAATACCGGACAATCCCTATAATTGGCCAAAATGATGAGGGAGTCAAAGATAAGAGGGGAGCCAATTTCGAATGCCAAATGGGGAAAAGGGCTGGGCCCCTCTCCATTTACCCCCTCTTATTTTTCCCCCCACTTTCACTCCATCCAAGCAGGGCCTAAGAGAAAAGGAAATGAAGGTGCAGTAATGTCTGCCGTTTAGTTATAAGAAAAAGAAATTTTCCCGTATCAATTTCTTTTTTTTTTTTTTGTCGATTGCCCCTCCTCCATCATTTTTACTGGTGACAGTAAATTTTTATTTTTAACAGAAGAAGCAAATTATTAATCAAACCATACGGCATTTACAAATGAACTCCGAATATAGAACATAACATACGACAAGTACATATTTTCACCCAAATACAGATAAATAGAAACACAATACAAGAAAAGACTAAGAGACAAAACTAGTGTTTACGTATCAATTTCTTAATAAGTGGACAGAGCCTCAAGAAATTGGGTCAAACTACTGTCAAAGTATAGCCTCCCAAATCAAATTTTGGTAGAATGTCAATTTTCAAATCTTATATCAGATGGGTTAAGGATCAAGCTCCTCTTTTATTGGTTGATTGAAAGCTGCCATTATCTAAATTTGTTTGCGTTTAGCCGTTTACGCAGAAACTACCAACTAATCAGAGAAAAAAGATCATGCATGTATGGAATTAGGATCCGGTTTCTCGCAGTCAAACTGCAAAGAAGGATGTGCGGTTCAATTTGAACCGTTCATATTAACAATTAATAGTTCAGATTTGTTGAACTTTTTACCAGTAAAAGATTGAGAATCACTTGAACCGCACCTCTGCAATCCGGCCAAACCTAAACCGCTAACAAGCCAAATTCGTGGAATTATATCTGCGTTTGTTTTGTTATTTTTTTATTTTTAGTAATAAAATGAGGTGGGTCCCTTTCCAAAGTAGTAATTTTTTAATTTGGAAAACAGGTTATTTTCCGAATATTTCGGCATTTCTGTAGGTGAAGTATATTTCTTCTTTTCCTTGAAAGCAGCAGCAAACACTAAAATACGCGCCACCGCTTGACCACACTAGCTAAACCATGCGCCTCTTTGAAGATTGTGACTGTTGGGCCACCCGGAATTTAATTGAATATACAATGTCACACACTTTGCCACCCCTAAATTCATATCTACGGGTGCGACAATACTTAATTGAAATCCTGCCTAGAGAAAAATAGTGAGCAAGAGTTCCGACAATTAGTATTAAACCCTCCCAAAAAGTCCGGTAATATTAAGACTTGGGCAACTCATAGGAGGTGGTCTTTTGTTTGGTTGTGCAGAAAGAAAATTTGAGACGCCCGTTAATTAATCATGTTGTATTTCACGGTAGGGTGCTTGTTAACTGTCTTAGTAGGAAAATATTGGTTCAACCAGGTTGTGTTCCACGATAGGGTGCTTGTTAAGGACGTATATTGATTAATTAATCCTGTTTCTAATATACTATGATCTTACCCCCCCAAAAAAGTAGGGGTTGTTGGACATTTTTTCAAAAAAATTGACTTTCGATAATAGAATTTGTTTTTCAAATTCTTCCTTCGGAATGAAACAATAATTCATAAAAACTTGACAAACTTCCAACAAATAAAAAAAAGAATTAAACAAAGACCAAAAAAAACAAACATGGTCAACAAAACTCAACCTTAAACGACAAAGTTAACATAAGAAAACGAATTGACACGCGCGCTGTGAGTTGTTGAATCCGTTTTCTGCGTATGCCAGACACGGTGCCATTGTGCAATGCACCAATTAAACAGGAGATTAAATTCTTTACATCGTCGGTGTAAATATTTATTTTCTCTAAATCAATTATATTGCGTCACGTCGCTATATTTTATTGATTGGGATCACTGTTTTACAACATAACACAATGTAATTGATTTGGAGGAAACAAATGTTTATACCTACGGTGTAAAGAATTTATTCTCTTTGGAAAAATAACTCGAACGCGTTGTTCATAAATCTAGCACTAGTGAAGCAAAAACCCGGCCTTGAAACCCTTGCAGCTAATGGAAGTTTACTCAGTCTTTTATTATGTCAAGATCTTAGAATTAATTATTAATCGAAATGTGCATAAGCTGACCTATACACCTATTTATATTTTAAAAAAATCGATAGTAAGTAAAATAAAAACTATCAATCGAATTTCATGGTTAGTGCATCTTTATCGAAAGGCATATATGAAGGTGGTATATTATCCATGGTCTACATAAACTTCATTTCAGATACAGGGGAAAATGTATAATCAGGATCACAATCACAACCAAACGTATGGAAACAATTTTTTTTTCCGGTCAAACGGAAATTCATAAAGACTTATGGAGCAAAGTATCACATCAAAAATACCAACATAATTAATAAGCATAACACGGAAATTCATAAAGACTTACGGAGCAAAGTATCACATCAAAAATACCAACATAATTAATAAGCATAACGTGCAAGGAAGGAAGATAACAACTGAGCCTAGTCTAAAACTTGCCTAATGTTTAGACTATCTCTAATAACAAACTCTCTCATAGCAACAAGCATTTTCATAAGGAATACAATATTTTCATCTTGCTTCGCTCCCCATCGAGCAAGATAATCTGCACATTGGTTGGTTGATTGGTAAGTATGGCCAATTGTGGTGTTGGTCCGAGCCATAAGATGGTAGGCTTCAACATCACGCTAAATGAAGCCCACCATCTTATGGCTCGGACCAATACCACAATTAGCCATACTTACCGATCAGCCAACCAATGCGCAGATTATCTTGCTCGATGGAAACAAAATTGCTACTCCCTCCGTTCTAATTTGTGAGTGAGTCCCGCTTCAGGATTCCAACATTTTAAAGAAGTGTAATTATTACTTGTACAGATTTTTAACTTTCCAATTTTGCCCCTCATTTTTTGAATAACTTCAGACTTCGGTACAATTTAAATGGAAACTAGTTGTTTCCCTACAAGAAGAAGACAAATTGTAGGTTTTTTAGGCGGCAAAGTCCAAAAGTTAGTTCAAGAATTTAATTTTGAAAACAACTCTATCTCTCTCGTACACATACAATTTTGTCCTTTTTGAAGAAGGTTAAAAAGGGAAAGTTGGCTCCTTTTTAGTGTTGATTTGTCAAAGTGAACCTTTATTTTGGAACACTAAAAAATGGAAAGATGGACTATCAGAGGGAGTATAATTCAAACAACAAAAGTGCAAGGTACAAATATTAGTCTGGGCTACTTTGTAATGTTATAGGACAAATTTTCGTATCATGCAGGTTGAAAGTGGAGTCGTAGTGCGATAGTAGGCAATGGCGGAGTCAAGATTTTACCTCGAAGGGGACCGGATTAATAGACATATACTTATTGGAACGCATACTTATTACTCCCTTCGTCTCAATTTATTCTTTTTTAGAATGTCCCAAAATGATACGCTTGTTTCAAAACTTTCCATTTTTAAATGTTCAGATTGCCATTTTACCCCTCATTTAAGGAGAGAGATTTAAGGAGAAATTTTCTCCCTCCTAAATTCAAATTTTAAACATGGTTAAAGGAAAATGGAGCAAATGGCCAGCAAAACATTGAGTTTGTCTCCATTCTCTTCATCACATGACATGAGAATACTTTTTAATTTGGTGGGTTCAATTATTTTTTTGTACAAAATTTTAGTAATATTTTCTCAAAAGGGTAAAATTGATCAAAAGTCAATGTAAGTACAATGTTTCCATAAATTTCGTGAAAGTCAAAGTAAGCGAAATGGGACGGCTGGAGTATATCATAAAGTTTTTATTTTTCAAATACATTGCATTTGTATATTGAAATGATTCTAGCATAATACAATTAAAATATACCAATCATTTTGATTTTTTTTAAGGTAATTTCAACAAGTCAAGCGATTTTTTTTTTTTTTTGAAATTTTTTTGAGAAATGAGAATGGAAAATAACCAATTTTTATAATCAAAAATTATTAATATTATAAATAACTATACACGAATAATAATCAATAATATTCAAAATTAGGTATATATACAAAATAAGAATTTTAAAACTCGGGAACTCGGAGGGGGTCCGAGGCCACCCCGGGCCCCAGGGTAGCTCCGCCACTAATAGTAGGCACGATATACTTTTCATGCATTCGATTGCGACTCAAACCTCACTAATTGCAACAAACAATAGCCAAGCCAAAATAAGAAACGATCTTGCTATTGTCAGTTTACTGGGCTGACAATAAACACATTAGAAGATAAGAAAGACACATATTTCTGTGTACTTTCTACAACACCCTTTAATACACTTGCATACACTTACCATCGTCAGCTCATTGGGCTGATTTTACAATTTTCCAATAAGAAAACAGCACAAGGTATCATGTTTCATGTATTACACCTTATGTCTGAATTTTCAAAAGCACAATACTATAGTATAGTAACTTCTAAAACGAAAAATGCCACTGTCACATTATTCTGATAGAAATTTCGCGTAAAACTAAATCCCATTTTTCGGGATTGAATTCACCAATCTTTCACTGGGTACTCATCTATGCAATCATTCCACGGATTATCGCTCTCTTGAGTAGAATCACAAAGCCATCGCCACACCAAACTCCCAACCTTGAACCCTGTCCCGAACGCAATCATCCACATCCTGTCCCCTCTCTTCACCCTCCCCTTGGCTTCGAAGTAACCTAGCTCGTAAAACACCAAACTCGCCGAAGTGTTCCCGAACCGGTGCAGGCTCATCCGCGCCGGCTCGGTCACCTCGTCGCTGAGCCTGAGGACACGCCCCACCTGCTCGATCACGGCCTTCCCGCCCGTGTGCACGCACATGTGCTCGAAGGCCGCCGTGAAGTCCGGCACCACCGCCGGCTTCGCCCCCCCTCCTTGCGCCACCGCCGCCGAGATAACCGAGCACACGTAGTAGCCGAGTTGGGTCAGCGGCAGGACCCGGGGCGCCAGGATCTTTATGTGCTCGCGCAGGTTCAATCCCGCGACGCGTATCAGGTCCTTGGTGAGCGAGATTCCCGTGTTGCCCTTCCCGTCCTCCTCCTGGAACGCGGCGTGGTAGGCCGCGTCGTCAGCCCCGTGGTGGGTCCGGACCGAGTCGACGAGCTCCATCTTCGCGTCCCGGTGCTGGCTCGGGTCGTTGGTGAGCAGCGCCGCGGCGCACCCGACCCGGAAGAGACAGTTGGTCACCAGCATGGAACGGTTCTTCCCAAAATACCAGTTCAAGCTTATGCTCTCGGTTATGATCACGAGGGCATACTGGACCTTTCGCGCAGACTTCAAGACCCTCGACGCCAAATCGATGGCGATGATCCCCGAGCTGCACCCCATTCCGCTCAGGTTGTAACTCTTCACGTCCGGTCGGAGTCCGTAACGGTTCACGACGTGGGACGAGAGAGAGGGGGAGGGGGAGAAGCTGCCGGACGTGACGATCACGTGGTCGATGAGGCCGGGCTCGATTCGGGTCTTGCGGAGGAGCGAGTCCACGGCAGAGAACATGCCCTCCTGGGCCTCCTGGACGGCGTACTCCAGCGTGGGGACTTTGTCGGAGGTGAAGATGAAAGGTGGCGCGTAGGTTTGGTCGCCCAGGCCGGACTTGAGGTAGATGTTGCGCATGAACTCCATGCTCTCGGGGGTGAGGTCCGCGCTCTGGCGCAAGAAGGACTCGCAGACCTTGTAGGTGCACTTGCGGTGCGGCGGGGGCTTGTGGCAGGAGTAGTTGAGGAGGAGGACCGGGCGGGGGCGGGAGAGGCGGCGGCGAAGGAGGTAGAGGAGGGCGCAGAGGGCGGAGGACAGGGAGAGGGGGTGGGTGAGGAGGTGGCGGTGGGTGTAGGATAAGGTGGTGTGGAGGAGGAAGGTGATGGATAAGAGGGAGAGCAAGGAGAGTTGGAGGAGTTGGGTTTGGATGTCTGACGGTGGTTTCATACTTGTTTTGCGGGGCGTTTTGGGTTTTGGTTTGTTTGAGTTTGAGAGTGCTGGAGGGAACTTCAAGTGCAGTATTTATGTACATATATGTACAAGCTGGTGTTAGTTCGGGAGGTTAGTAGGTGTGCTCCTCAATAATTGTTCACATCTTTTTGGTTTGGATTTTGAGAGAGGTTTTTAAGAATAATGTGAATATTGATAAATAGAGAAAATTCATTGGGGACGATGCACATGGGTTTTGAGGTAGGCGAGGAGAGAAAGTGATTCCGTGTAATTGTTATTTATAGTCCATGCGTGAATAATATGTCTTAGACCAGGCCAAAAAAAAAATAATCGAGGTGCGCATAACCTAGACCAAACACCCTGATCACCATACAAAAAGAAAATATATACATACTTCATTAGGGGTTCATGCGAACCCTCTTAGCTCGAAAAATGTACTAGAATTTTGTTTTTTTTTTGGTTTTTTCTTTGATATTGTAGGTACTAAATAACACATGATATATTTATATGTAGCCAAAGTAAATGAAAATTTGCTTTGATTTGCAAGTAAATAGATAATAGCTCAACAAAATAAAATAAATTAGGCCTAGTAAATTTTTAACCAATATGAATATGTTTATTTGATATAGACAAACAATTTCTTCTCGTTTTTGTCACCGTTGAACTAAAATTCTAAAATTGCGCCTTCATACATATTTGAAATTTGAATGTTGAGACTCGATCGAGAGATGAATGTAATGTACTTCATGGTTTGCCATCCTCAGAAATCGACGTGCTGGTAGAAATATTGTGGGCGGAGTAATTTAATGGAGAGAGAAGGAGCAGAAATGATAATGGTACAGACATAAATCTATACGGATGTGTACAAATGGCTTTTTGGCATGTTTTGGGTCAAAAAAATGATCGAAGCCACTCATTTTGTTTAAAATACTTTACTTATGATTCTTGCAAAAAATAAACTCAATCCGGTACCGATAAGGACGTTTTCAAAACATCCAACTTTGCTTTAGAATTCAGGCCTGAATTCTGTAACAAAGTTGGATGTTTTGTAAATGCCCTTACTGATATCGGATTGAACTTATTTTTTGCAAGGATCATAAACAAAGTATTCTTAACAAATGAGCGGTTCCGATCATTTTTTTTGAAACCCAAAAAAGGCCTAAAAAGTCATTTGTACTCACTGGTACAGATTTTAAATTTGTACCAGACTACCAGTAGCACCACTCGAGAAGGAGGGAGTTCTGAGATGGATATGGCTTGTTTACAATCCGACTGCAGAGGTGCAGTTCAAATGATTGCAATTGTTGGTTTGCATTTTCAATGATCTAGATTTATTTTAAATTTTTTACCGGTAATTATATACTTTTATACTAGTAAAAAATTCAATAGATTTAAACTATTAATTGTCAATATAAACGATTCAAATTGAATTGTACACTTTTCTCTCCACTCAACTGGGGAGAAGCTGGATCCGACTGAGATTGATCCTATGCGTAATTGAAGACTCCACGCCATCGTCCGGTAAGAGGACTGGTGGTAGCTGAACATTATTAACACACCGTTTAGATACCACTTTTCAGAGAACGCCAACCGAAATTGTTTTTCAAAGTTTCAAAAACCTCTTTCCTTCGAGTAATTTATTAACGGTTACGGCAACACATTTTCGTGGGGTTCATGTACTTAATATTGAATCCCACGAAATATGGGTGGATGACGGTGTTCGGACACCACATGGCGATGCGCTAAGCCCATCAAATAATTTTTCTTCTCCTTTCTTGTAATGCTGGTTCATCATGTAGTAGTTACCAAGAGCAGAGGTCAAAGTCTTTAAATTAGGCACATTAATAATGCTAGGAAATGCCCCGGCCCCGGGGCACAAGTTTAAACATATTATTAAATACTACTACTATTTAAATGAGCTAAAAAGTTGGTAAACACCATTTTGAATTTGCAAGGACAATTAATTAGATTGGGATTGAGAGTTCTGCAACTACTTTCATTACGAGTAGTAGAATCAAATATTTAGAGTGTTATCTACTCTTGTATAATGAGGTCCCGTTCTACATTTTAAAATAAGTACTTAAAAAATAAGGTTCTATTTTCAAGTTTAAAAATAATAGGTTTACGAAAATAAAATTTTATTTTGATTTAATAAATCTCATTAAGATCTTTTAAACAATATCCATATAGCATTTTTTTTTTTAATTTTAATAAGCTGATTATTTTTAAGCTTGAAAATTGCAAATAAGTACTTATTTTTTAAGAGGATAAACCGGAACACCACCTAAATATGTTTTTGTCCTATATTACTTATGTAGCTTTGTTTTAAAAATTAATCTCCAAGTTTACGTTTGATTATTTTCCAAGTAATGAGTTTGTATGAGGACTGTTTATTGACCTCATTGTTAGCAAGATTTAGGAGCATAACAATGGGTAGTGCTTATCCCATTCTCTGATTATAACTGTTTTCTTATATTTTTGTGTACCTTATCTTTGTCTAAGAAATACTCCCTTCATCGCAATTTATTTGCTCGTTACAAAAATTCTTCCTTTTTATTGACTAAAAGTTTTTGGGTTGAAAAGTGTTAAATTTCCACAAATACCAGTTATTTTGTTTTTGTTGAACTTATAATTTCCTTCACCTCAAAACTAAAGTGGTAGAATTGAAACTTTAGCCTTTTGGTGGGTACTAATTTTGAAAAATCGCAAATATTTTGAGATGGCTAAATATATATAGATCAGTTCTTATTAGGGGTGATTTTGGTTCGGGGTCGGTCGGTTCGGGGTGATTTTTCGGAAGACCGAATCAGTTCGGGGTATTTTTTTCCGGGACCGATCCCGACTGTATTTGAATTCGGTTCGGTTCGGGGTGAAGTCGGTCTAATAATGGATTTCGGGGATTTCGGTCCGCCCGAATGGGCCTTTGTTGGGCCATTCAGTTGGGCCATTTGGGCTATTTTGAAAACCTAACAGTAGAATATGGGCCACGTTTGAGGCCATTTTTTCACCCATCTTTGGGCCATTTACACTTGTTTCACTCATATTTGGGCCACTTTCAGCCTTAATAATTTCACATATATTTGGGTCATTTTCAGCCTTGTGTCAATCACCCATATTTGGACCATTCACCCATATCTGGCCATTTTACCACCTATTTCCAAACAATAAAACTCTTCCACGGTTCCATCCATATTTTCGGCCTTAAAACTCTTCTAAGTTCTACCTGTTTTTATTTTCAAACACTAATTGAAAAGAAAATAACATCCAACTTCCAACAAACCAGGCATGCTGGCCACCTGTGCTTTTTTTCCTTTTCCAAACACCACTTTAAAAGAAAACACAACCAAGCATCAAAGAATAATTACAAGTACCAAGTTACCAACTACCAAGTCCGGGTACCAACTACCACTCATACATCCAACCTTAACTCTTCCACCTAGTTTTTTTTCAACCACCATTTCAAAAGAAAACACTAACAACAGGAAATAGGCAAAATCAAAGAAATTACAAGTATCAATTACCAACCATACTCAATAGAATTACAAGTACCAACCATACTCAAAGGACTTGCCATAACAGAATACTCCCAAAAAAAAAAAAAAAAGAAACACTCCTAATTAAAACCAGCAACATTTGGCACCCCAATCAACAGCACAAGAAACACTTGTTGTGAACAACTAAACATCACCAGCAGAAATGCAGATTATAACACTAGCAGAATGCAGAACCATCACCAGCAGAAAAACTGCATAAAAATAGGCTCAAAATACCATGGTTCAAACTCCGAACATTGCAGAAGTTAAAGACTACCAAGTTCAAATATACTATGCCAAGTTGCCAACAATCTAACCCTCCTTTTCAACATAAAAAACAATAAACACTAAACACTAAACAGACTGTGAATTCCAGAAAATGAAAACAGTCAGAAAATTTACAACAAACAGAAATAGATATGTGTATGTGATTAGGATTTACCTCAATCATGAAAGAATAATGGCACCATGCCACCAACTCCTTAGTCCTTATCAATTGATTCCAAGACAACTAAAAACAAAGAAAAAAAACAAATAAGACATTCAACATAAAAGATATTTAAGAACTATAACATAAACAAATCAAGCACTAAAAAGAGTAGTACCCGAATCTAATTCCTCCAACTCATCAAGTTGTTCTTTTATATTGATTTTTGTTGGTTTCCTTATCCAATGTTGTGTGCAAATAAGTGCTTCCACGGTCTTCAGAGAGAGAGAACTTCGATAGGAATCAATCACATGTCCGCCTGTGCTAAAAGCAGATTCGGAGGCGACCGTGGACAGGGGATAGCTAGCACATCTCGTGCCATTTGAGACACAATTGGATACTTAGAAGAGTTTAACTTCCACTAACGCAATATATCAAATTTGTCGCTATCATCCTCACTAGCTTCCGCAAGATACTTCTCCAACTCCGATTTGCTTGCCATGTTGGTTTCCTTTTGCATGTGCATCTTAAATTGAGATTTCAAAGATTTATGATTACCAAAGTCCATTTCAACTTCATCTAAATCTACTTCCGATGATCTCTCAACCTCTTGGTTACGCACATTCATGCTTGCATTAGTCTTCGCATATCATTCAAATAAACGGGTAATGTCATGTGTTATCTTATCCGTCAACTTACCAACCTTCGTCTTATCATAGCCCAAAGTATTTTGAAAGCAATATTCAAAGAACCCAATTTTGCATCGAGGGTCAAAAACAACCGCAAACATCAACATTTGATTAATCTTGTCAAAATCTCCCCAATACTTGTCAAACTTCTCACGCATACCAAATGCCAAATCATGCAAATCACTATCATCGGTTTCACACAACTTCACAATATATTGTTGAATCAACACCATTTCATCAAAAAAAGCATTGCAAGTGACATACAAAGAACTGAAAATTTTCAAAGTTGCAAGGTAAAACACTCGAAGAAACTTAGTGTACAACTTGATCTTTTCCTAATCACTTGAAGTTAGAGGCCCAACAATTTCCTTTCGCCCTCTCCCTCTCATTTTCCTTCTCTTCTCAATTTCAATTATCCTACTCATACCATTAAAACCATCAACATCATCAAATTCCTCATCAATCTCCTCCTCTCTCACATTTAATTTGAAGGACGGGTCATCACATAATCGATCAAAAGCCTTTTGATAAGTTAGAGCCCTCTCCAACATAAAATACGTATAGTTCCAACGAGTAGTCACATCCAAACAAGGTTTAAACCTACATGTAATGCCTTCCTTTTCAACACATGACCAAAACTCCGCCATTCTAGAAGGGGAAGACCTCACATATCTCACAATATTTCGCACCCTTCCAATTGGGACATCAATCTCTTGCAATCTCTCGTGTACGATTAGATTTAAGATATGTGCCGAACATCTCACATGCAAGAACTCGTGATTTAAAATGGCGGTCTTCCTATCTTTGGTCTTTCTCTCTAAATAAGAAATCAAAAGACTATTTGAGGATGCATTATCAACCGTAATCATTAAAAACTTATGAATCCCCCAATCCAACAAACATTGTTCAACCATTCTACCAAGAGTTTAGAATTTTCTTTTGATATTTCCAATTCTCATCAATAAAATGTCCCGTAAGACACATGTAACTCAAATTTTGGACCGAAGTCCAAGTGTCCGTTGTTAAACACAACCTTTGATGCTTAAGTATTTGTTTCAATGCTTTTTTCTTCTCCCCATAAACAAGCATGCATTGCTTGGCCATCACAAGCCTACCAGGAGGATTCCACATTGGTTGAACAACTTCGATAAAATGTTTGAATCCTTCACTCTCAACAAACGAAAATGGCAACTCATCAATTATTATCATCTTCGCTAGAGCCCTTTTACATACCTCAGCACTAAAGGTCATAGGCATAAGATTTGCACTTATTTCACCATTGTGTTCCTTTTTTTGAAAACTAAGGACTTTTTTCCTAGAACCCGTATATCTCTTGCTTGAAGGATATTTGAAACACTGATACTGTAGATGATGAGTGAGTGATTTTGTACCATTGTTCTTCAAATGACATGCATAATCCTTCCCACACCAATGACACGCAGCCCTAGGTTTAGGATGACCTTCTGGTGTAATAAAACGAAAATGCTTCCAACAAGGAGCCCTCTTATTACTAATACTACCAGCAACGTTTTTAGACTCAGCCTTATTTTCAGTCACTTCATCAACATTTATTTCAGCATTTTGGGGAATATCGAACTCAACAGCATCATCCATAATGTCATCATCATCATCATTATCATCCATCTAAAACAAATAAAAATTAAAATCAACATAATCACCTCTTGCTCATGCAAAAAGTAAGTCAGTAAGCTACTATGCTGCATGTAAATTGTATTTTAACATAATCTGATTTTCAGGCCAGTATATGAACCTAGTAAATCGTATTCTACAAAAATTAGGGTTTAGATTGAATACCTCATGCTCACGGTAAGCCTCACAATCAAACATTCTGCCGGCGTCGTCGAGGAGCTTCTGGTGGACAGTGGACACAAAACACAATAGATGAAAGCCTGAGATTGAACCCAATGCCCAAATAAGGGGGAAAAAAATAAACCCCTCTAATTCAAGTCCTGAATGATTCAAGTATTCAACAGACCTCACTATCAAGGTTTAAAAAAAAAAAAACCAAATCAAAAGTTAAAACCCAGAATTTCCTTTCTAGAAAATTAGCAAAAAACTCTGATTTTTTTATTTTTTTTGGGTCACCTTTACTCCTTCAAGTGAAAAAACCCAGCTTAAAACCCCCCATTCCCATCAAAACAATTTTCTCGTAATTCCACCAAATCAAAGTTTTATCATTACTTCTTCACTGTTTTTCCACCCGTTGTTGTTTTCATCATACAAACAAGCTTTGTTTGTGCGCGCGCGCGCGCGCGAGAGAGAGAGAGAGAGAGAGAGAGAGAAATCGAACAATCTCTCAGCCTTAAAGAGAGAGAGATAGAGAGCTTACTACTGTTTTCAAGGAGGGGAGGGAGGCGTGGCGAGTCCGGTGAGTGGTGGCCTGGTGGGCTTGGTGGATGCGAGCCAGAGAGGGTGAGAGGTTGAGAGATTATCGCCGATCAGTGAAGACTGAAGAGAGAGACGCTGAGAGGATGAGATTGAGAAAGTGTGGCTGCGGATGATGACTTAGAGATAAGAGAAGTAGGGTTTGTGTGATGGACGGTCCAGATAACCACAAAATTTAATTGACGGTCCAGATTAAACCGATTTATATATATATATATATATATTTAAATCAGTTCGGTTCGGGGGGGTTCGGTTCGGGGTTTTCGGTTCGGTTCGGTTCGGTCGGTCTAAAAATCAACAAAACAGAGCCTGAACCGAATTTGGTTCAGTTCGGTTCGGGGTGGACCGAACCAAAAAAATCCCGCCACCACCCCGACCGAAGACCAAACCGATCGGTCAATTTTTTCGGGTTTTTTCGGTCCGGTCGGGTTCGTAACAGCCCTAGTTCTTATCCAGTGAGGGATCCCTTACCAGTCTACCATGCGGACCTCCCATTTTCCGAGCAGATTTTGATGATCCGAGCCGCTCAAAGTGATCAGAACGTGATTTTAAGGGTATTCACGAGAAATCAGCAAAAAAAATGACCGGGAAAGGCTTGATCGGAGCAGTTTTCATTGAACGGTTCAATAAAAAACTGCTAACGGTTCGATAAAAAACTGCTCAAATTAAGCCATTCCCGATCATTTTTTTTGCTGATTTCTCGCTGGTACCATTAAAATCACGTTCTTCACACTTTGAGCTGCTCGGATCATCAAAATCTGCTCGAAAAATGGGAGGTCCGCATGATAGACTGGTAAGGGATCCCTCACTGGATAATTTGTGTGTGTGTATATATATATATATGAGCAAACAAAATGGACCTCAGCGTGCCCCTAAGCATTGGCAGATTTTTCATTTCCTTTCATTTAATTTCTTTTGTTTGCTTCAAGGTGAAGTGTGTTTTTGTTCTTTTGATAACTCATGTGTCAGGCATGCAATTTACATGAATCTCGACTAATTCTAGGGGACCAATCACATCATCCATTAAAGTCGGGACAAAATCTCATCTTATTTTTTTAATTGGCCACTAGAGGGGGCCAATTAAAACCAGGACGAAACCTCATACTAAAAGGCCCTAAAGAAATTGATAATACTTGAAAATTTTTGAACATTAAACTTTAAAAAGGAGCCAACCCCAATGGTGGAACTTCATTGGGATTTATGGGGGCCAAGACCCCGCGTTGTTTCGGAGTTTTTTTTAAATTTATATTTTGATATTAATATTAGTTGTTTTTTGTTTGTAAGAACGCCTCTATATTGTAGGAGTATTTTGTATTGGATATTATTTAGACATTTAAATACTTTAAGAATGTGTTTGTTTTGGGTTCCAAAACCCAATCTCTCTCTCTCCACATGGTCACCCATAAGTTTTTTTTTCAATTATTTATCTTTTTTATCTTTTTATCTCTCTCCACTTAGTATCCAAAAGACCTCCATCAAAATCTAAACCAAACAAACTATTAAATTCCCGAATCTTGAAATTTTCAAAATCTTATTGTTCATAGTTCGGCCCCCCGTATTTACGAAATACTGATTCCGTCCTCCCGTATTTACGAAATACTGATTCCGTCCTTGGCCAACTCCTTAGCCTTGAACACACATTGAAGGTGAAATTATGGCCAAACTACTTGTCTAAATAATCCAAACCAAGGTTGGTTGTCCGCAGTGGCATTCAATAGTATATTGTTGGCTAACTTGGCCTTTTGTAGAATGCTGCATGCAATTTCTCCTCGATCTCCCATGCTGTAGCCTGTATTTTTCACACAACGAACTACTAAAAGCTAAAGGAGACAAAAGGACAAATTGTGCTTCCATCACTCATAGAATCAGCCAATATTGTTGTTGAACTTCAATGTGTTTTATGTGTTTTAAACTCCATTATATAGAGAGATCGCTACAATAAAGAATGAGCCTGTAAGACGACGGACCGGGTTAGCTGACCGACAGATAATGCACTCATTTTGTTCTTTGGGAGCAACGGTTAGCTACGTTGACTTTTTCTTCATTAACAACTGCAAGAGAAGAATACAAAATACCCATGTGTGCATAGGTACCAACAAACTTCATCATCGATTACGATTTATTTTCTCTGTAGTAGATAGAATTATTTAATGTGGTATGGTTCAGTAACAACCCCGATCAACTTATTTGGCATGGGTACACTTGTAATCAAATAGGAGCAAAGAGTACTCCAGCAAAACATCTATCAAAGAGTTGGTGCTGGCTTCTATCATTGCCTCTAAATATTTCCGAGAGCTTCCCATGAGAAAAAAAATGCGCGGGTAAAATGATAAGTAAAATGTCCTGGTAAATCATAATTAATTTGCCAAGTGTGTGTATATACAGTTAGCTTCCCGATCCTTTTTTTTTTGCTGATTTTTCGTAAGTATCCTTCAAATCACATTCTGCACACATTAAACTGCTCAGATCATCTCAAATTGGTCGGGAAAGGGGCGTCCTCACTGTAATACGGTAAGGGCACCCTTATAAGAAGTTTTATGTGTATATATATATATACACACACACTCCGGTTCCCCTCAGGGATCCCGGACAGAGGATTCTGTTTTAAGCCGTTGGACTCATCCAACGGCTGGGAAAAGAAAGAGCTGCTCGAGGGTTAAAATAGGAAATGGATCGGGTTAAAACCATTCGCGGGTCAGGGTTATCACAGAACACGCGGATCCTCCCATTTCTCACTCAAACGCAGACAACAAAGAGAGAGAGAGAGAGAACGCAGACGACAAATAAGAAGAAGATCGATCGATCTAAAAGAAGATTGACACCCCCACCACACCACCAAGGTCTTTCCCTCTCTCTCGGGTTTCATTTCTCGTTCAAACGTAGACAACGTAGAAAGAGAGAGAGAACGTAGACGAAGAACAAGAAGAAGTTCTTTCTTTTCCCAACCGTTGAAAGAGAGAGATGTTAGAGATTTTCAAAATAAAGGAGTCGTCATTTTGGTTTTGTAAAATTTCCTTATTTCCTTAGAATGCTTGTTTTTCCTCTTTGTGAGTTTTGTCCCATATTGGTTAGTTGAGAGATGTTGGAGTAGTATATATTAGGAAACATTCCTAACATGAATAAACAATGATCTAGTGTGGTGCAGCTCTATGGTGCTTCGCACCATACCGACAGAGCTGATACACACTCACACTCGCACGGTGTGGGCAGTGTGGTGTGGGCTGTGGTGCTTTAGCGGCGCACTTTGCACTTAGTACATCATTTCTTATTGTGAGTTGGCAGTAAGGTGGCGCTAACGTGGATGCCGCGTGTCACACACGTGGCAGGTGAGTCACACGGAGCGGTTCCGATCAGGTGCAACTCAAGCCTACGGGTGCGTTGGTTCGTAGAGTTGCGATCTCAGCCGTCAATCGCGAATGGGCACGATCCAACAGATTGGATTAAATCCGATTGGATGTGACTGAAACAGTACACCAGTTCGGTGTGACTGGGTGTGACTGGTCGATCTAGACCGTAGGATCTGATCCAACGGTCAGATTAGATCGGATGCGTACCCATTTACAATGGGTGCGTAGTGGCCTATAAATAGATCACTACTTGTCAGAATCCGTACACACATTATTCCGAATCTCTTCCATATCTCTCTCTATTTTTCCTAGCATTCATTCTGCGTTCTGTTTTGCTGCAGATAATAAAACACAGTGATTCTCAATTCTCATATTCGATCAACAGATATTATGTCCGTTTCGTCAGTGCAAACGAAAATGGAAAGAATTTCGAGTTCGTGTTTCGATTTATTTTGAAGACAGATTTACTGGAACCCTTTGCATACCAATTGGTGGAGGCTCACCAAAACGTACTCTAGGGTCCAGTCCCTTCAAAGCCTATAGTCCAACGTGGCCTGGTTAGGAGGTGGCTGCATGCTGCAAATTGACAGGCCTACGTTTGGGCTTTGTAAAGGGCCCAGTTTCCATCCGTATCCTATTTACAAGGCGCATGTTAGAAACAACCAGAGCACAGAGAAAAGTAGTGGAGTAGAAAACAACCGGGAAAACCAGACACTCTCTATCTTCTCAGTGATCTCATGAGGTGCGCAGGATAAGATAAGGTATGCCACTCATCCTCCATCCCTGTAAGTCTCTCTCTCTCCTTACCTCACCCCCACCGCTATCCACCTCCACTGTCACCCACAACACCTCAATAAACGGGTCTTTGATCGGGTCGCTAAAACAGCCAGGTTCAAGAACCTCAGTTTCCGTTACTGTATTTCCAAGAACCCTCTATTTTCCTTGGAGGCCTTCAATTTGGAGAAGAAGCCATGTCCCCTTTTGCTCTAATGATGATGACTTTGGAAGATGTTCGAGTACCCATTTGGAAGAACAGCTTGAAAATGAGACAATTCAAGATGTTGAAGAGCTTGGGTTGCTGGGCAAACCAACTCCTAAACCAAATACTAATGGGTCTGTCACAGAAGTTGAGACAAAGCCACCGAAACCCGATGAGGAAGAGGTGTTGAAACCCTTTTTGAAGTTCTTTAAGCCTAGAGATGATTCAGAAGAGAGAAATGAAGAGAGTTGGAGAAAGGAAGGGACTAATAAGAAGGTGCGTGTAGAGTATTATGACCCGAAACCAGGCGATTTCGCTGTTGGAGTCGTGGTTTCAGGGAATGAGAACAGGCTTGATGTTAATGTGGGTGCAGATTTGTTGGGCATAATGTTGACAAAGGAAGTGCTCCCTTTGTATGGAAAGGAGATGGGTTATTTGCTGTGTGACATGGAGAAGGACGCGGAGGAGTTTATGGTTAGAGGGAAGATGGGAATTGTGAGGTATGATGAGGCGGTGAGCGGAGAACCGGTGCCAGGGAGGCCTATTGTGGAGCCTGGGACTGTATTATTCACTGAGGTTCTTGGAAGAACACTAAGTGGACGGCCGTTGCTGTCAACTAGACGATTTTTCAGGCGGATTGCTTGGCATCGAGTGAGGCAGGTTCTTTCCTTGCTTTCATGTATTTTGCCCAAGGGTAACTTAGAATATCTACTCAAATTCCATGGATTCGGTGCTTCATGGTTTAGTAATTTTTTGTTGTTGTTGAATTGTTCTATATGGTAAGTTTGTAGGTAATTCGCTCCATTCCATTGGCAAAACAAACTTCCCCTGTTTGAAATAAGTGTACTTCTAGAGACCATGATTATCTATCAGTGCATTTTCCAGCAACAGACAACTTGAAATGGTTGTGATAAGTACCATAAAGTAATCAACAGTATTGAGTATCATATGGTCATCATTACATTCACAAATCACAACCATTTGAGGCTCCTGTGCCATAAAGTAATCAACAGTACTGAGTATCATATGGTCATCATTGCATTCACAAATCACAACCATTTGAGGCTCCTGTGCCAAAAAAAAAGCTACAGATCTAGGGGGTGGAAGGGGCGACTGCATCCTAGAAGATTCCAAAAATCTTCATATTTCAAGTGGTGTTTGCAAGAGAATAGCGAAGTTATAGGGTTTTGCACCCCTGAACTATTGGAGCCTGCACCCCCAAAGTTGAAATATGGATCCCTGCCCGATGCCAATGACTTGCACATGGTACCAAAAAATATGTGCTTGCTGCCTAGGCAACAAAGCGCTATCTGATGTCTGTACTCTGCTAAGCTTGTTACATTACCAAATGTGGACCCTTGGGTCAAACTGAACCAGTGCTGAGAAAGAATGTCATAGTTGAACACATTTTAGAGTGTCTGGGCAGGTGGAGAATTGTATCACCTTCACAAGATCAGCAGCTGGTGGTGGTTGTTCCACATGTTTTTGAGGCAAGGCTATGAAGTATGAACAGTGTTGCTTGTCACTTGCTGTCATGACTAGCTAAAACTAAATGCAGGGAAAATAAAACAATTATGGACCTTTTTCTCTCGAAAAACATTCATACATGGTTGACAGGGTGAGTGAGCCAGTAACTCTAGAGTTTAAAGAAAACGTTAGTTTTACAGATGTACTATGGCAGGTGTAATGAGGTGACGGTGGTGACTAGCTGGGCACCATGTGCCAATGGCTGCCAGCGAGGTGTCAAATCAAAGAAAACAGAAACCCCTTTTCGAGTTATTAATTTTTTGCATAAACTAGCTCAGGTGGGATGGGTGTTGTTTCTGATTGGAGGTTCTAATATGGAATCTCGTAGCTGTTTGTGATTTCCTCCTTCGCAGTGGTATTTGTTTCCGTCTCTTTTGTTTTTTGTCATTTTGTCCTTTCTTTAATAGATTTTGTTGATTCGTGATATTTCTTGTGGTTCACATTTGTGTTTTTCATTTCGTATCATCTTGAATTTTGTGCAGATTAAGCAGCTAAATGAACCCATTGAGGTTACGATTACAGAGTGGAACACTGGTGGCATCCTTACTAGGATAGAGGTTTCGCTTTGTTCCCTCTCTATGTCTCTTGCCTGTAGTTGCTGTCCCTCTGTTTCAATCATCACATTGTGTACCTTGATAGTGCAGGGTTTGCGAGCTTTTCTTCCTAAAACTGAGTTGATGGGTCGAGTAAACAGCTTCACTGATTTGAAAGAGAACGTAAGGCTGGCACTTGTTCGGAAATTTGAACTGGTTTCTTAATTTCAGTTAGTTGGAGTTGATGATTTTGATTCTGTTTAGGACATGTGTGACGCCTTCATTCTTCCAAAGCCATCAATTTTTGGTTCTTTATAATTGGAGGATTTGGAATGTGAGGAAAGTGTAAACATCACTTATCAGCCACTAGTGTTAAAGTGGAAGATGCAGTGTTTCTGTATTTCTGGGTTGTGTTGCTTTGCTTGTTGAATCCCTTTCTTAAATGATGGAACTGCTGCATCTGCATACAACTCAGCTTTGGAATTGGAGCATGAACTTAGTGCCTTTGCCATGTTGAGAAATGATAATTGTAGCATGAACTTGGTGGATTGGTGATTTAGTGCTCCATTGTTCTGGCCATGGTTATGCATTTCCTCAGATGTTGTTGGCCCAACTTATTTAGTGACATATTATATTTTTCTACCTTGGTTTTTGCACGAGGTCTTTAAGTTTATGAGCATTTGTTTAGTTTATTTAGCATTTATGTCGAAACAATCTTTTTGATGGGGAAAGTATTATGTGCAACAAAATAAAGAAAGCAATAAATGCCAGATTGATCTTATAAAAATGAGGTTCTGCCACTAAATTGCTGTCGATGTCGGAGATTCGATGGCTAGACAGCCATATGGCTTAGCAGTTAGAGTCTTGGCCGTGATACATACACAACTGCATAAAGGGGTTCACTTGGCAAATCAAATAGATTGTGTAATCCTTTCGCTATTTTTGAGGTTCTTAAAATTTCTTCTTTTCACTTTTGTTGCCTAGGCCTTGGACTTGCTTGGCTCTGTTTCTTTGTTCTATGATCTTCCCTCATTGTCTATCTTCATGTTGCAGGTTGGACGAAGATTATATGTGCAGATTACTAGAATAGATGAAGCTAATAATGACTTAATACTCAGTGAAAGGGCTGCTTGGGTCAGTTTTGCTCTTAACATCATGCATTACTTCTCTCATTATGTTAGTCAATGTTTAATTGGGTTTACATTGCTACAAGCTTATGTATATGGAGAGCCTGCTGACTTTCTGTAATATTATAGGAAATGTTACACCTCCGGGAGGGAACACTTCTGGAAGGAACAGTAATGAAAATTTTTCCTTATGGTGCGCAAATAAGGATAGGTGAAACCAACAGAAGGTAGGGTTCATTTTATGGTTCGCTTTGCAAAATTGTTCCAACAAACATGCCTATGTTTCCTAGTTAAACATTGTGTTTTTGTCTTTTTACTTGTTTTTCTCCTAACTCGGTCTCCGGCCCACTGGACCGACTAATTGGGGGACTAATGCCACTGCTCGCTTGAGGGGGAGCCCTATTAAAGATGGGCCAAAGGTCCCATATAGACTAGCCCAATACAGGAATTGATAGCATGCGGACTGGCCAAATTAAACTGAATTGGTAACTTTGAGTCTAAAGTAGACCATCAGTTCTTCCAAGAAGAAACAAATCTTGCTACTCAAATACCGGGATTAGATATGTTCTTAAAACAGGTAAAGGATATTATATTGAACCCGAAAGTGTTTTATTTTTGGATACCAAGGGATGAAGATACGGAATATAGGACACTTACAAAAGAAGGGTGGTTTTCTTGTTATATGACACAGAGTGCTTGCTAATTAGTGCTTCATTTGGGAAATTTTCTCTATTCTGATCTTTGTTTAGTAGTTATTGCTTCTTCTTCTTCTTTTCTGAGAGGAGTAGTTATTGCTAAAATGTGTGGGATTATGAAGTTGCCAGCTTTCAGGACAAATTTGTACTCATAATACATTAGGTAGCAAAATTCTCTCTTTGTGAGTATGATGTCCCAAACATTAGCACTTTATATGTGAAAGAGTTGGGTTAAAAATGGACTTGTCCATGTTCATGATTGAACTTAATGTTGTTTCTTCCTGCGTGTTTACTTGGTTGAAAATGAACTAGTTTTTTTCCTGCATATTTGAACTCTATTTATTTTTATTTTTTTAGTGTATACTTCCTCATTTTTGGTGTCATAGTGATAAACTTCATAACTCAATACACGATACCGAAATGCTCTATCACAACTTCTCCATTATGAGTGATGAGTTTCTGTAACTTTTTATTTTTCAGTGGGTTGCTGCATATCTCAAACATCACTAGAGGCCAAATTACTTCTGTCAGTGACTCGCTTACAGTTGATGAAAGGGTCAAAGTCTTGGTAGTGAAATCCATGTCTAAAGACAGAATATCTTTCAGGTAAGGAAGAATTGGATTCCCAGGAACATGTCATCGAATGAACCATTGATGTATCGAAATCATTTTCTTATTGTTGTTCTTGGTAGAGAATCCTTGAGTGACTATTATCTGAATCTTGTTTCTTCTTTATTATCTCCATCAGCTTAGTTCTCATTGCTACTTGTCATTTGCAATACTAGGCTATGAGGTTGTTTGATCCTTTGATAGAGGGCATACTGTGAAACTAGGCCTAAGCTGCCGACGACTTTATGTCCATCCAAGTCCTTATGCTTTGTTTGGTCGCTGTCTAGGTGGGCTGGGGAATTGAAGGGAATAGAATTTGGTGAGGATGGAAAGTGTCATCGGGAATCAATCTCAGTATACCATGCTCGGGGTGCTTGTTTTAGGCTATACAATGCCTTCTAACTTGTACACTTTGTCTTCTTTTCCTTTGATAACGAAGCCTTGTGTTTTGGCTGTAGAAACTAGAAAGTTGCCAGGGTCAAGGTTTTATAACGTGAAAGAATGTTTCTAGGATTTTCTTGATGGAAAATATTGTATTGCTTGATTTTCAGAAGTTGTAAGTTGCAGGCTTTCTGGAACTAGATGCGAAAATTCTCATGAGAACTACATTTTTATGGTATTGTGGTGTGGGTTCAATTGCCAAAGGATTGGGATAATAGTTGGGGATGATTTGGGCTTGATTGGCTATGTTTTTCACTCTTGAGGCTTGAAGGGGTCTTCCTCACAAACACAAGCAATTTCGCCTTTAAAAGACACAATATTTTATGTGCTACTTTCGAAGTATTGTACTTTACATTGGTTTAAGTTTCCAATACCAGCCTGCAATGCAATAATTTTAAAATTGGCTGAACTAGCGTGCTCATATTTGTGTTTTACCTCTTTTGCCGATTTCATGCTTCGAATATATATAGATGCTTGTTTTTATGGCACTCATCTTTTGTCATTTGAAGCCAAATCTGACTATAAAAAGTCATGGACGTGTATGGTTTTGTTGTCAACCTAAATACTTCCGAATAAACGATCGCTGAGGATTCAATTTTTTTTTTTCTTATTATCTTCTGGCTTGCAGTATTGCTGATCTTGAAAGGGAGCCTGGTCTTTTTATATCAAACAAAGAGGTAATGCAGCTAATCCCTTTCTTTCTAAGTAGTTCCTTCCAGCTTCTATTCTCTCTTCTTTTTTTTAATGATCCACTATGATAATGAGAAAATTTTCTATATATATATATGCCCGAATCGTTCAATAATATCAGAAACTGATAAAGCGGCCCAAACTGGCTTACTCATTGGATTTCCTAACGTGTTACAAAATTTCGCTTTAGACAATGATCCAATCATTGGAGTAATTGGCATTAGAGTATCGAACTTCTTACTAGCATTCTCTATTATAAATGAATTTTCTATCATTTGACTCAGTACCATCCTTCAGAGTGTTTACTTATGAGTGATGGTTTGCAGAAAGTATTTTCCGAAGCTGAAGAGATGGCAAAGAAGTATAGGCAAAAACTACCATCCGTTTCAGCAGTTCGTAAGTTAGAACCTGTCTCAACGGATAACTTGCCTTTTAACGACGAAGGATATTTATACGCCAATTGGGAATGGTTCAAATTTGAATAACTATGATCTGAGATAGTAACCTGCTTGTTGTACTGTAATTTGGTTGTTTTATATTCCCTTTGTCCCATTTCTCTGTTTGATGTGTAGTGTTATGGATCAGTATTCTTTTCACTTTTATTCTGACCACGTTAGCCTCCGAGACTACCCAGAGAGGCTAACATCAGACATATCATGAGAAGGTGACTGCGTTCTTGAATGGCTTGCCAATACTGTTTCACTACCACACACACGCAAAAAAACCCAAGAATGTCTACGTATGCATGGATTTCTGTGATCTAAATAAAGGCAGCCTGAATACTGCTGAATACAAGATATTTCTTTCCGATTTTTTTTTATCGGCTATTTGTTTCCAATGTTGAGCCCTGCTATGAACAAATATGGATGCAATTGTGGGGCCAATAGGGTAATCACGATTCATGTGGATTCAGATTGAAGGCCACATGCTACATTTTGCCCGAGGTGAAGGAGAAACCCTGGTTTGTATTGTTTGTGTTTTTCAGGAAAAAGAAACGTTTGTTGGTTGTTTACACTACTACTGAAACACCCCCGAAACCGCGACATCGATACCGTTATGGAGACCGATACCAACATTTTGAACCATGCCAACATTTTGAACCATGCCATGGACGTAGGCAATTGTGGTGGCGAACCAATGGGACCCCCATTTCATTATTTTGAACAAAGAAATACAACCCTCTTCTCTTGTTTTCCTATATACGGAGTAGTATTTTCTCCGTCTCAAATTGTTGCTCCTATTTATTTTGATCACTCAAACAATTGTCTACATATCACAATCTATAATATTTTTTATAATTCCAAGAACTTTGTTTAATAAAATTAATTGAGATCTATCAAACAAAATTTATATTTAATATAAAAAATATTAAAAATTAAAAGATATAATTTTTTGAGTGGTCTCAAATAGTAAACATGACCAACAATCTGGAATGGAGGGAGTAAGTTTTGGGAAGAACATTTATGAGAATTATCCACACTTTTCACGAAATTCTAAAACTAATTCAAATAGTTGAGAACCGAAAAAGACGATATAAAATATCAGCAAATGAAAAACACGAAGCAAACAGCCCGTTTACAAGCCCAAAAAAAAAACACCAATCAACACCTGATAAATGTCAAAATGGTAGATTACTTCATATCATCATCTAAACGAATTGGCAGCAACAATAATAATCCTACTGATTCCCAGGTCTTTAAAATCTCATATCAAGTCAGAAACCAAAAAAGTAAGTCAGCAGCAAATAGGCTGGCCACAAAGATGAAGAAGGAACTAGAACTTAGTGCAGAAGAAAACACCAAAACCAATCATATTGCTCACCAAGCCCTACCAAAAACAAAAAAAACAGTTGGGCCCTGAGGTGCAGGAACAAATGTAATAACCAAGCAAAATTGGGCAGGGATCACTCGTTCAAGGACAGTGAGCCAAGCTGATCACCAACATCAGATCCCGATGATGTTAAATGGAGGACATCCATTGCCTCGGCCACTTTCTTCTTCAGAGCATCTGGAGCTTCGATCAGATGGAGAACCTCTGTTTGGTCCATCTCCAGTATCATACCTGTCACTTTTCCCGCATTGACATGCTCAAGGCGCTCCACCAGTGGAAATAGCTGTTCCCCCAACATCTGTCATTTCGACATAACATAGGGAATTAACTTCACAAGAATTCGAAATTATACACATAAATATTTTGCATGCACACAATGTTCATTACAATCATTCATTTGTCAAGTTTATTAACTGATTGGATAAACAAACACTTCTTACTAACTAAATTTTCACTTCCCTTGAATAGAGAGAAGATAAAATAACTCACCAAGCGCTGATTCTCTGGTGTAGCAGAAGCCAAAGCAGAAGCAAGCGTTGGCATCGTTACTGGCCCTGGACGCTGAACATCTGATGGAGTTGTTGACATCCCCGAAACATCGTAAGGCAATGGCATCATGGGAGCCACGAGACCTTGAGGAACCATAGAATGATTCATACCATTCCGTGAGTTGGCCACATATCTAAAGCCTTGGTTGGAGTTGCGATGAATAAACTATATTGCAAGAAGAAGAAGATATTACACAATCACAGAGGCCATGAAATAACATAATCCCTCCATCAAGAAATTCAAAAGCAAAACGCAATACTTGACCAATCGTGAACAAGGACATTCGTGAATCAATTCTTGGGAAGGTTTCAAGGTGGGTTGTCTTAAAGAATTGCAAGGAATAAACCCTTTGCCAAAGGGTGCAATCCGAAGGATAGACAATGCCAAATATAAAGCGTAGGCTTTTAATCCACATTAAGAACTCAAAAGTACTTTACAAGTCATACCAATACTAGAAAGGAACCTTGGCAGTTAGAGAGTCATCATAACATTACAACAAAACCATCCTTAGTTTGAGGCTTGATCTTAAACAAGTAAATCATCAACTGGTTGTCCTGAATACAAGGATAAAGCATACTTGTACCAAATGCTTAAACACAGAGAAGGAAGGAAATATTAAAATCACTGCATTGGAGCATAGAGAACAATAACGTACCTGCTGCTGCATCTGCTGTTGAGGATTCCCACCTCTCCTTGGTCCTACTTGCTGTCCAGGTTGACCTTGCCTATGAAGTTGGAATGGCATAATGAAGTTTGGGGCAACACCTGGGCGCATACCAGGAAAGACCTGTTGCTGGAAGCCATAGCCAGCAGGCTGAGGCGGCAGCAGACCAGGCGCACCTTGACCATAATAAAACTGCTGAGGAGCAAGCCTAGGTGTCCCCGGGTGAAATACAGGCATCCCTGCAGGCAAAGGTGTCATCCCACCTTGTGCTTGTACCTGAGAAAAATGTGCCTACAAAATCCACAAGAAATTATTTTTTTGTCAGTTATGTTTGGTGCTTGGGAATGAAAGCGTATGTGCAACAAAGCCGATAGCAGGTTCTCATGAACAAAGCAAAAGGTTTAACTGTGAAAGTGATTAACCTACTAGTCTATTACAAGCCAGAAATGTGATTCATAACCATGAAACATTTCTAAGGATTCAGAAGAAGTAGTACATAGGAAGTGCAACCAATGACGCAAAAAAACTAGTATATGCCACATTGTAATTTAGAAATCACCCCAGATTCAAACTCATACCCAAGTAGTATCTCAATTGTTGTAAATCCTTAATAAGTATTAATACCAAAACAATCATACAATAAGCATAACCTCCTTCTCCACAAGTTATCCATCCATATGAACAAGGAAAAAAGGCTATAAAGACAGCAACAATATACAATACTAGGGGTTAGGAAATATGCAATGAAATAAACACCTGCAAGTGTGCCTTCCTTTCTTCTCTGCGCTGAGCCACAGCAACATATAAAGGCTTCTGACCAATCATCTTTCCATTCATCCCATTCAGCTGGACGAGATCAATAAATCAAACAAATTGTAGATGAATAACTCTCGTGGTTGAACAAATTGAAGAGAAACATCTGCCAAGTGCATAACTAAAAGGATACTTACGGCTCTTGTAGCTTCCTCAGGGGCAGAAAAGGCCACAAAACCAGAACCCTTGCTCGCCCCTTGTGAATCAAGCATGACCTGACAAAATTATTGCAAAAAGTTAGGTAGTTACTTACATATACTTAAATAATAACAATAGAACATTCAAGACTCTAGTCCTGATTTATAGTTATACCACTACTCTATACCTTGCACGACGTTATGGTTCCAAACTCAGAGAATAAGTCCTTCAACTTTTCATCGTTTATGCTTTCATCAAGATTTTTCAGATACAAGTTAGCACCTTGTAATTTGTCATATTTACTGGTTCTTTCCTGTTCAAATTTGCCTCTCAATTCCGCCTCCCTTTCTGCTTTCCTTTGAGCTTTCCCTACATACAAAACTCTGTCATCATTTAAAGAGGTACCATTCAAGTTCTCTACTGCAGCAGCAGCCGCTTCTGGATCCCGAAAGTTCACAAAACCAAAACATTTGGACTTTCCAGTTGAGTCTCTCATAACAGCTGCACTGGTTATAGGACCATACTTGCCAAACATTTTCTCAAGGTCCTCATCAGTAGTCGATTCAAAGAAGTTTTTGACATAAACATTAGTGAACTTTGTTGATCCATTTGCTTGATTCCTTTCCTGGTGACGAACAAAAAGGCCAACATAAACTTGTTTGTCATTTACTAACATGCCATTCAACCGTTTTATTGCATTCTGTGCAGCTTCCTCCTGGTCAAATTGCACAAACCCATACCCTTTTGATTGGCCATTGCCATTGATTGCTACCTTGCATGAAAGCACAGTGCCAAAGGCAGAAAAAATTTCATGCAATGCCTTGTTATCTATAGATGTGTCCAAGTTCTTGATGAATACATTTGCATATCCACTCTTCCGAGTACTAGGATCTCGATGGGAGAACATAATCCTCATAGGTTTCCCATTGACAGGTGTGAAATTTAAAAGCTCCCGGGCATTAGCAGCTGCAATTTACAGATTACAAACAGGGTCAACCCCACTTCGCAAAAGAGACAACTTACATTTAAACAGTTGTAAAATTTCAACCTTCCCAAAGTGCTAGTAAAACTACATGCATCAGTCTTTAATAAACCCTTGAATACACAACACTATCAATAACAAACAAAAGCATCCAATCCAACCATTGGTTGTTCAACACAAACTTTTTCAACTACATATGACACGCCACCCTCAACCAACTCTATCAATAAAGCTAAAGCCACTTAAAACACATCCACAAAGATATGATTCGGACACATTTACACCAAAGTATCTACCTAAAGGGCGACGATTAAGAAGATAATAATATATAATTTGCATTTGTACTGCACGAATATTAACTCACTACTCACTCAACTAAGGCACTCCACACAGTCATCATGGCAACAAATTACACTCTTAGAACACTGTATAACAACGCCGCGCAATCACACTCCAATCTCCATACACTTTCAAATTCATTATAGAAATATCAAACAAAATACTCCTCAACAACCACAGAACCATCTTGTCCCCAATCATTGGAAATATGGGCGGGGGAAGATTGGAGACACACCTAACCTTTGTCAATACATGCACAAAGTGGTTCGCTTGACCCAAAAAAAAAATACATGCACAAAGTGGTTGCTCTCAGAATGCCACTGAAACAATGGCCCACCTATACCTCCAAGAACCAAGGAGCTAAAGGGACATTTTGATGCGAAACCATGCCCCCAAATCAAAGTTGAAAGGCGTTAGAGAGGGCAAGCCTAAAGACCCAAATCAATTTCTGTTCACTTACTAAACTACATAAACTACAGCAAAACAGAAATGCATTCATAAAAAAACACTGTGCAGTAACGTGTGCCAAAAGGCCCAAAACAAACATCATTTTCATTATTATGCTATACTGAATCCCTAACATCACTATCACAAAACAATTAACATCAATAACAGAACGTTTTCCACAATATAGTTTTGCTTCACACTAATGACAATAGTCAAATTATTTCCGTTAATTGGTATTTTAGTTGATGTATGTGAGGAGGATGGCCTATCTAGAAAGCCGTGAAAACACCGCTTCAGTCCATTTAGTCCACATAGTTCAGTGGAAACAAAATCACCCTAAATAATAATAAAAAAACCTCTAAACCACCCAAAAAAACCAAAAAGGCAATGTCTAACCCTCTTGCGCCGATCCGAAATTGACGTAAGCGTAACCAAGCGAGGTCCGTCTGGCCTGGTCCCTACAAACCCTAACCGACACCACTTGAGCCGCCTGGTTGAACAGATCATACAGTTGCCCTTCGATCACGCTCGGGTCGAGATCCCCCACGTACAGGGACGCATTGGCGAGGCCTCCGGCCGCCGCCGCCGCCTGAGGCGTCGGCGGAGGCGTGGCGGACGGTGTCGGAATCGCCGCTGTCGCCATCTTTTCGGTGTTCCGCGAATGGTCGGGAGTTCGAGACGGAATGGACCAATGCGGCGGAAACAAAGGGCGGAGATGGATTCGTAGGGTTAGGGTTTGTGTTTTGTAGGGTTAACGAGTGTTGGTTTTGTGATGGTGGTGGCGAAGGCCGAAGGGTGGAGGCAGTGGGCAAGGAGTACGTGTATGTGTGTGTCTCTGTATTTTTGTAGAGAGAGAGAGAGAGAGAGAGAGTGGGTGTTGGAACCGATTCCTTGGCAACGTTTGAGAACGCGCGCGTGATGTATTTGCTGACGTTAGCCTTGTTCCACCAAGGTTTTGTTTTTTTCTTCTTATTTTGTCTTTATTCAAATAAAATCACGTTTGTTAATTTTGCACCTAATTTTTGTAGATTATTGATTCGTCTTGAGAAAAGAAATTGAAAAAGTAAAAAAAAAATTATTTTTATCCAAAAAAATTCAGAAATATCCAACAAAAGACCCCAAAACCTGGTTTTTGTGCTTTATTTTGGATATTTTGAAAATATTTGAGTAAAAGTCATTTTTTTCTTTTTTGATTCGTCTGACGAGACGAATTAGTGATTTACAAAAGTTAGATGCAAAACTAAAAAAATTGAATAAAAAGAACAAGAAAAAGACCAAAAAACTTCATGGAACAAGGAACAATGCTTGGTCGTGCTTTTTATTATGCTCAATACACCATTTGGTTCATGAGACCCACTTCGAGATCTCACACAAAAAATCGAAGTCAATGAATTTTATTGTTTTCCTAACATATAGATTGGTTTAGCTTAGGCTTTTGTGGGCTCAAAATGGGTCTACAACAAGGATCGAAACTTTTGATTGTGTAAAATTGTAAAGTTTGTAACAGGGAGTATTAACTTTGATTGAACATTGATTGTTGTATGAACAAAACATCTTTGTGCAAGAAAAGACGAAAGAAAAAAATTCAAAAAATTAAGGTGTCAGCAGATGTTTTGATCAAATTAATTTTTACAAGAATAATGTATTTGATGAGCTCTATAAAATAAATGATTCAATTTTGGGGTCCACGAGAGCCCAAACTATACCAGATCGTAGGATATGAGAAGTGGATAGGACCTTGGTCCATATTAGAACCCCGGAAAAATTAAAATTTTCTTTGAAAGAGTTTTTTTAAATCTAGACCGTCCAAATATATCTGGATGGTCAAAATTGCGCGCACAACCAACACAACGGTTGTGCGCGTAGCATTTTTGATATTAGAAAGGACAATAATCTATAAACCCGGGATATGCTGTCTTCACATTTTTTATATTTCTATTTCGTCGTACATTTAGCAGCCCCACCTCATATTTATTAGTACTATTTAGGATTCTGGATAGTTTTTTATTTAATTCTCACCATGAAAAATACTTATGCAAAATCACTATTGTTATCAACTATCGAATTATAAATTTCCCCATAGTTATTGATATTCAGTCAAGAATCAAGATGATGTTCTGTAGAAGTGTTTTTTTTCCCCTTCAAAATTTACAATATAAAAGATTTAAATAATCTTTTGGGTCTAAAGTGACCTAGAACGATATTTGAGAGGTACGGAGAGACGACGACAAAGAGATGAGCATGAGCTCATCCTTTAACAATATGTACTTGTTAAATAAAAGATGTAAGCACACATATTTACACATACGATTTCTTTCACATCGAAAATGAAAATCGTCACCTCATGCAACGGATTTTAAAAAACACTCACAAAGAATAATCAATGATACAATAAGATAATTGTATTACTTCTAGGAATCTAGTAGTACCAAGTTATTTTTTAGTTTTTGAATGTTATGGATATATATATATTTAATATCTCGGATAACTTAAATCTTTTTCGAAAATCTCCTTTCAAAAATTCCTCTTTTCAATTTTTTCCTCCACTCAAATTTAAATCCTGATTTCACCCCATTCAATAGTCTTCGTAAATAGTGAATTGGAATGAACGAGGTTTGCGTACAAGATAAAGCCGAAGTTTTTGGTATTGAAATGTCAATCAAACAAACCATGTCTAGCATTTTGTGCAACTGATCATCCAACTAACATATAATCTCTTCAATAATCTGTCGCATTCAAACACCGAAATATGGTAGTATTTAATTTTGACAATCATATAGGTCGTACGTTGCCTTGGGTGGAGCTTCATACCCGATGCTCTCTCACCTTCTTCAACTTTGTCTTTCCCCCTCTCCGGATTTTCTGAATTTCCTCTTGCATCTCCTCGTCCTCCATTAATGTTCTCTTCAATGGAGGGGTCACAGACAACTCCCTGCCATCCAGGGCCAGCCATAGGCTTAAAGCGACTTTTAAAATTGAGGCCTTAGATTTTTATAATAATAAAAAATCAATATAGGTGGTTAATATAAGGTAAAAATATTGAACATGGTATTTTAGTTTCGTAATTTAACTAAAATAAAATTTTAAAATATTTTATACCATTAGAAAAAAAAATCAAACATAACGAAATACCACTCATACACTGCATTTTTTTTTAACTAATCATGTTATTAATTTTAACCATAAGAATGCAAAAGGTATAAGAGCTATACATTATTTATTCCTAGATCCAAAAGAAAAAAAAAGGAAAAAAAAAACCTTTGTAAAAAAAAAAACCTTCATAGGAGTTGAACAAAGGATCTCTCATCTCAATTTCACGTACCTCATACAAATTACTTGTGCTAGAATTGACATTGTGTTAAAACACAAAACATTTATATAAATATAATATATTTGATTTTTTTAATGAAAAATGAGGCCCTCATTTTTCTAAAATTTCAGAGGTCTAAAGCAGCGACACCTCGGATTTTAGCCCAAGGCCGGCCCTGCTGCCATCTCACGGAATTCATCAAGGGGATCCTCTCCCTCCGTACCTCTTTATTCTTTGCCTTGGGTAACTCTGTCTCCATTTCCCAAGCATGTAACAACAGCTCATCTCCACCTTCAAATTCATCCAAGTCGGGTGGTCTCCACCACCTCACAAAAAATTCAAGTTGAACACGTATGCATGTGCTTGTAGTGATAATATACACACGTGGTTGTAGTGATAATATGGAGGCAACAACAAGTGGTATTATTCGAAATAAAACTTCGGATTGAAGCATTGTAAAGGACCACTTATCTTACCTCACTTAGTCAGAACTTTTGAAGCCTATGATTTTATTTTATTTTTTGAACAGCAAAATGCCTATGATTATGATGTCTCACTATATATGCGAATACATTATCTTGCGGTAATAATTAATTTAATTTAATAGGATTGCTTTGAAAATTATATACCTACTCACCCAACAAATTATATGATCTATCGTGCAAAAATTCTTCTCATTGTGTGTGCCAATCTTGCACTACAAAACTCGCTCTTACATGCAAGATAAAGCCATCGAGAGTAATGTTGAAAATGACGGCCCATGACGTGTTTTAATAATTAATATCCGCCAAAAACATGCTAAAAACATTTGTTAATACTAAAAATATTTTTAGTGGGTATTAATTACTCCATCAAAACATGTCATTAGCCATCATTTTCCCGTGTAGAATAGACCAAATGAAGATGGAAGAGTGAAGGTTGAAGGTTGAGGAAGAATTTGCACAAAAGTAAAATTTTGATGTGACTCTTCATACATGCTCTAAGATGAAACGATAGCTTAATCTGCCACTGGCTGTGAGTTTACGAGAGGACAGGAAAGAGAATTTGCCATGTTTATGGTTCCTACCTACCAATGTGAATCCAAAATACTTGTCGTTTTTAGTTCCGTTTTCCGACAGGTTTTCAGATAGTTGTGATATGTTTCAGCAAACTAAAGATTGTGCTTATTTGAGTAGTTGAAAAACAAATGAGACATGAGGATGCAGGGATACAAGCCAAAACTATTGTTCGACTCATTTCAAAAGTACAAAAAGTGAAAAAACATCAACTGAGATCAAACATTGTTAATCACTATAGCATAAGTTGTACATTAGCAGAAAAAAAAAAGGTGCACGAGGATAAACGGGGAGATTGAAAATCATTTCCCCTTAAATTTGACAAAGCAAGACTACGGTCCTCTGAAATTGCGATAGAGCAAATACACAAAAACACCCGACTGTAAGAGCTCAGTCTAGCGTGGGAACAAAAAAACAGGTTATGGATCAAAAGCACAACAAAAGGCAAATAAAAAAAATGTGACCAGAGGGTTGCAAACAGTGCTATCAAATTATTTACCCACTCCCGCTCAACATGCACAGCCGCCTCTTTGATCTGCTTCTGAAACAGCATCAGGAATGCCCTGGAAGTATCTAAAGATAGAAACCAAAAGTCAATATGAAAAGAAACAAAATTTGTAACCAGAACGGCCATTTTATGCATCGTCACTCTAATATCTCGACTACATTTGAAGACAAGAGAATGAATAAGAACTGTAGAAACCAAGGTGAGTTTGGACTTCAGTACTTCACCATTAAAGCTTGAGAACCTAAGCTCAAATACCAGTATTGCACTATAATGCATGTTGGGATACGGTTTGTGATTAATGAAACTACAAACAAACGTGATGAATTAAAGTCACGTAACATTACGGTATGATTGTGCAAAAGGATCCCGCGGAATACCAAGTATGTGTGCTTTGCTCATAGAAAATGTAACCTAAAAAAGTCGTAATCCTTTGATATCATGGTACCTAATTGTAGAACTCACAAGCGAATATAAGGAACTGCAATGAGCAAGTGTATTAGCAAACCTGTAACCATCTTAACATGTGTGGCACCGTGGGTATAAACAGTAACTTGAGTTCTAAATGTAATCTTGATAAGAATACGCAAATTATGTCGGTAATGCGCATCCTCTCACAAGAAATTCATAACCTGCTAAACAGTGTATGATTTATTGCGACATCCAATTAGCAGCATTTATTACTTGAAACACAAGAATACAAGATGATATAACAATGATATTATTATTTCCGTTGCTATACGACATGCACCACATTTTCCAACCAAACGGGATTAAGGATCAACATCTTAGAAATTGTGATATTTGTGCCGAGTCCTCAAAAGTGAACTTACATGTCTTGCTCATGCTCATTGGCCAGAGCAGTTTTCGCAATAGACAGGAAAGCGGCATCAACATTGATATCCTCTTTTGCAGACGTCTCGAAGTAAGGTATGTTCCCTTTAGATGCACACCATTCCTTCGCTTTCTTCTCAGAAACCTGTATTGATGTTTATTTGAAAACATGAAAAAGAATACCACCGCTTAGAAAAACACAACTGTAATTCCTTACCACCCGGCTATTTCCACCATCTATGTCGATCTTGTTTCCAAGTAATATAAATGGAAATGCCTTCGGATCAGGTGGATTTGCCTACAACACAATGGAATCAAGTTAAAGCTCAGATAAAGCGTTGAAATCATAAGGAACTAATACCGCTATTTTGAATTGCAATCTGTAACTGCCACGAATGAGCACATTGAGGACAATAAAATCAGCAGAAAATGCACAGCAGTGTTAGGAAATTGTTTTCCACACGCATATTGCATATTCGAATGATTATGATGACATGGTACACAATTTACAAGGTATAAGCAGATTAGCCATTTGGTCAAGAACTGAACCCCCACTTAAGTACACACTCATATGCACTTCAATGGACACAATGGCCTTTCTACATCACAGATCAAGAACCAAAGGCGGAGTTGACATATTTCCCTATCGCAACGTCTCTTCCCTCATCATACACACTTCTAGCACTTGCTCGGCCACTCTTCACATAGTTCATACCTCATGGGCCAGAAAAAAGGAGAAAAAGAAAATGAGAACACAGAGGCACGAATAGAAATAATACATCATCAGACAACCTGATACAGAACGGGAAGGGACATGCATGCATCCTCAATATACTTTTTTCCTATAACTCAGGTGTCCGGGCCAGCTTTAGCACACCTCGACTAATCCTGGGACCAATCCTCCCATAGTTTTTTTTTTTTTTTGGGGGGGGGGGGTGAGTTTCCCAATTAAAGGCAGAGCAAAGCTCTATATGGACCGGCCCCAAAAGAGTCGATAGAACCTGAGAGGTTTCAAACCTGAGACCTTAGGAGGGAGCAAACCCTTAAGTGTTAGAGCTTAACTGCTAGGCCAACCGCCAACCCCTTGGGGTTATACATCCTCTAAATACTACCAATGCATGAGTATAAGTAGTCAACTAAGTCAACCTTCCAACTAAAAGATTGCAACAGAGATGAGTAAAATATACCTCTGTCCATTAAGTTTAAGTTCATAATGACATCGTCATATTGTGGATGCACAAACAATCATTTACTAGGGGTGCAGAAATGAGAAGATACTTTTCAAACCTAACAAGTACAAGATACATAGACACGCTAATACAAGCAAATGACAAATAAACAAGATACAAAGAGTCAAAGACACGAGTGCATCTAACGGAGTGTACGTATCATGTAATATGTACGTAAAGAAAAGGTTATCTTATTATAAGATAGAGGAGGAAAACCTTGGGTCTACTGATCATTCCAACTAGTCAATCATATAAGCTACAATAGTCAAATTCCAAAAGCCTTGAGAGTTCTATTCTTTGATATGGGAGAAAGTTTGAAAAAGGATCTTAGAGTGTCTCAGTTTGGGCCGGAAATCCGTATTCGATGAAAGTCGTATGTACAGCTTGAAGGATATATGTCATAGCTTTTGAGATCCACCCTACAATTTGGGGTGTAAGGAAGTACGGACAGAAGATATTTCGATTAGGACATGGACTTAGGACCAGACTAAACCCAATTTAGTCTCGTAGTAATATACTACTATCCTCGTTCTTCTTGTCTAAGGCTAAGAAGTGGTCAAAGTATTTGAAATTCTTCTGGTGCTTTTCCTCACGGTATTGTTTTGATATGCCTGTGTTAGAAATATTGTACTCTACTGCAACTAATAAAACACATCCCAGTGTTCAAGATAAGTTGGACACTTGCCATATGTATCCGGTGGTTGAATACTAAGCAAAATCAAAGAAACTGTTTCCAAATCATGGATATGTTGGCGAAGCAATAAGACATGTAACGGAGGACTATCACTAATACCAAACCAAAAATGAAGACCCAAAACATCCTTACAAATACAAACTACAAAGACGTGAATAGTTCCCAAAGATTTAGAGACAACTAATCCAAGCCCAATTTTAGAGTAATTTTTCCAACCAAAATGAGTGACAACAAGGATGATGCCCTGATTATGTCCAATCCCAATGATCAGACTAATAGCCAACTGCCCCAACTCTATTTCCCCCCAAACTGATTGAGTTTTGGCTAATGGTTCTATTGCCATTGATCCACTTTTGGAGCAAACACTAAGGGTCCCAATGAAGCACTGAACACGTAAACTGTGTCATATAAACCAATGACAAAACTCATTCACATTTCACAACACATAAGTACAAGGGCGATCTTTGCTTCCCCAAAACTCAGGCAAACAACTAAGGAACTTCACACTCCAGGTTCGAGGGATTAGCCTTTGCTGACATTTCATTTGTATTAGAAAGATCACAGCAAAATGGGGTCAAAACAATTTGCAGTATTGGAAGTAGTCAATGATGTAGAAGTACACAACAAGTTATTCAGTGAAGACCTTACCTATTCTTCAGTTCCTGAAAATACCAAATTCCATCACTCATCCACATGGGAATTATTGACATGAACAGTTAACAAGACCAACATAGTTCGATGACTACAGCAAAAAAATCCTACAAGTAGCAATCATACATATCCCAAGGTCTACCTATCAGCTTTATTTAGCATCTGAACTGGAAGATATTAAGTGCAAGGTGATAAAGGCTTCTGGGGTGAGGTGGAATGAACGGTTCAGTTTCCAGCACTGTGTCATATGGACGTTCAGGTGTTGTTGATTCCCGCAAGATTGAAAATTCCTGTGTTTCTCTAATCTTCAGGAGTTCTCTGTTCATCATCTTATTATGTTGAGATATCTCATCGAGAGTTTACAAGAAGCAGGACCAGTTATTTTGTTTTCTTTGGCCAGGTGCAGGTGCGGCTATCTTTGTGCCCTTGTTTCCACACCCAAATATTAGAAACTTCAAAGGCAACTCTAACATTCTTTTGTAAGTGTGCTTTTTAATACCATAAGAAACAATGATATACAAAGAAGCTGGAGACATGCCACAGGCACAAAGCCTCAAAGAGTGGGAAAAGCACACACCTAGCCTAGAGGAATAAACCCTCAGAGCCCGTTCGGTTGGGTATTTTGGTTTTGGATTTGTAATTATTACCCTCCCTATCAAGAATCATTACTCTTATTTTTCTCTCTCTATCTCTCCAATCATTACCCCTATTTCCAATCATTACTCTATTTCTCTTTACACTCATTACCTATAAATCAAAATCCAAAATACCCAAAACGAACAAGGTCTCACAATCTGAGAGCCCAGGCCAAACAAACAAACAACTCAGAAACACCATCACAAACAAACATCATCTTGAAACAACCTGCTCAACAAAATTTACACAGGAGGAAACCCAACTTCTTAGAACCTGCAGATATGTGTTAAGGCGTAAGTCATAGCCCAGAGCAGGACACGCAGCCACCCCTGCTCAATGGCAGTTTGGCCCAGCAATCTCCAAGTCGATTAAGACATTCTCTGCCAAGCGAAAACTCCGCCACCCCAAGTCCATCTCCTGCAGCCCTGTCTGCAGTACTCCTGGCATCTCTGGTATCACCATGTCTCCCAGGCTACAAGTAATGACTAGGTACTCAGTGCTTTGGATCAGGAGGAATGTGGCAAGAAGGATAGAGTGAAGGGGCAATAGCTCCACCTTGACCAGCCTTAGAGAGAGAGAGAGCAGTGGTTAAGAAATGCAAGGACAACGTGAAACTTATCACACCAAACACCTGGAGCCTCCTCTAATTCTAGTATATGACTCTCTCGATGCCACACTAAACTCTGTAAGTCCCAGACTCCATGTATACAGACCTCGAGTTCTGATCCTACCATCCAAAGGTAGTTCAAGTACCTCTACCTTGTTGAACCAACAAGGAGGAGCCACCTACCTGTCTAAAAGTGAGATGGCTCCTTCCATTCATCCCTTTTACATAAAGGGAGTGTCATACATACCTGAAGCATTAGGTCAATTCCAATCAAATCTCCTATGTGCCCGATGTGTGGTCAAAATCGGCATAGTAGGGGTTATATAACATTATTTGGGTTGGTTAAGTAAAAAGCGTGCACAATAGCTACGCCATTTTCCTATGCAATCAGCAAGACAAGTAGGTTATCAGCAAGACAAGTAGGTTAAGGATCATTAAACCTACAACTAGCCTTGGGGAGCTGTTGCTGCTTCTGGCCTATACAAAAGTAATGGCAATTGGGGCTCATTGTCCTCATAGCATTGGGGCTTATCTTGCTTTACCCACTTCACTACATGGTACATACCAAGACCAACGGAATGTCAAGAAGATTACAGCCCCATTCACTAGTATGGTTGCAATTCCTCGCACCACCAACTTGCATGTGCGTTTATTCATAGAAAATATAAAAACACATAGATACATATACCATAAGCAGAGCAAGAGAACAAACAAATATGGGATCTAAGACATCTACCAAAAACATATGTGACAAATTGTTGAACACCAAAAGCAATGCTGAAAAGATGAACATCTAACCTGTTTGAGAAATTCTTCATGCCAATTGTCGAGAGTGTCAAATGATCTCATGACATTTACATCATATACTAGAACACAGCAATCTGCCCCTCTATAGAAAGCAACTCCAAGACTCTGAAACCTCTCCTGTCCAGCTGTGTCCCAAATCTAACAACACAAAACAAAGAACCAAACAGCAAACAGATAGTTGTCAAGCGTGCTCAAGATAAAGGCATGTATAAAACTGAAATAGCACAGAGAACCCACTTGTAGAGTGACAAGCCTGTCCTCTATTTGTAGCTCTTTTGTGACAAAATCAGCTCCAATTGTAGCTTTATATTGCTGACTGAACCTCTTGTGTACATATCTAGTAAGCAGTTAACGACCCACAAATTCCAAACCAAATTGAGCCTTGTGTTCTGTCCCAATTTATTGGGGTCGTTTGAATGACTCACAGTCAAATAACAAAAATAATGATGAGCTCATGTAATGATCATGAATTTGGAACCGTTTCAAAGAACTATTCAGACCCAAGAGTAAAACAACTGGCTTGCAATAAATAATCCATCAACATTGAGATTAAATATACACATTGCATTTGCCAAAATAAAAAGATACAAAAAGCGGCCGTATTTGGTGGTTGTTGAAAATCAGTTCTTAGAACAAAACACTCATCAACTTCATTTCCAATTCATTTTGTTATAATGCTTTTCAAGGAATTAAAAACATGCTTTTATTTTAGGCCCCGGTCAATTGCACGGAAAGCAACTTTCTTGCAACTTTCATTGCATCCACTTTACTTTACTTTTCCTGAGAATACATTTCTCACACAAGATTCCCGATTCCCGACAACAGACCGCCAATTTTTAAATAATTTTCAGAAAGTGAAAACCATACACAGAAAACGAAACTTAAACCGAGCTGAGCTAAAAGTACAAATATCCAAACTGTGATCTCCAACGATTCGATCAGCGGAAACCTTAAATCTCACACGTCAATTCATTACGTTCAAGGATACTGATTCATTAATGACGTCTTACCAACCCTGAAAACGATCCAAAACAAACACGAGGAATAAATTAATCAACCATTCATTGAACCCTAGAATTGTAAATTCACAACAAAAAAGTGCGGAATTAGTTTTATATAAGCGTATACGGAATCGTACCCACTATCGCCGAGGACGATGACCTTGAGCAAGGTTCGTCTGCGCACCGACATGGCGAGCCAAAAGCGGACGAGCTTTTTCGAATCTGCGTCGATCGAAAATTTTGGAGAGAGAGAAAGTGTGATTTTAGAGAGGAAAGGAAAAAGATAGAGAAAAGGGGCGCCAATTTGGATCTGTCCCTCTCTTGGAGTATTAATTTGTGTACCGACAAATTTAACTTACTAACTGCCCCCGGCCAATTGAGGGTTGGGAGCAGCTCCGCTTGGGGGCAATGACTAGGATGCTCCTAGAGCGGTTTAAGAGCATGATGCTCCGAATTGTTTCTAACGAGACCTGCTACACACATCAATTTATGTACAGATTTTGTTGTGAAATCTATCACGGGTTTCACATAAATTATTCAAACCGTTCATTAAATGTAAAATATTTTTTTAAGGGTTTCCGTAAAAACTAAGCCCAATCCAATGACTATAGGTGCTTTATCCAACTATCTAACTTTTCATTCAGATTTTCGGATAATGAAAAGTTATATGATTGGATCGAGCACCTATAGGTATCGGATTGAGATTATTTTTTACGGGAACCCTTGAAAAAATATTTTACATTTAATGAACGACTTGGATGATTTGTGTGGAACCCGTAGTGGACCTCACAACGAAATCTGTGCACAATCTGTGCACAGATTGTATGTGTGTAGACTTTCTGGTTTTTTTTTTTGATCATCAGACTTTCTGGTTTGTAACCATTGGATTTGGATTGTACTGTATGAGTTTGTCTCAACCATTAATTCTCAAAACATCTCGTTAATAAGTGTAGTCATATAATGCCGTAAGTGTAATCATATAATATAACTAGCGCTAGCCCGTGCCTACGGCACTACGCATTTCTGTTGGAAGGAGATGGTAATTGTGTGATTTAGGTGAAAATCATAGGCACTTAACCGGAAAGTGAGAGAATGCACTACAACCTTTGGATCAAATAAATCTAAGCCGTCCCAATAACTTGTCCCCACACTCTTCTATTTTATAATAGAGATAAGTGTTGTCTTAATAAAAACAATATAAACCCTTTTTTTTGGGATAAGTAATATTGCGATTCTTTTGTTTTAGAAAAATAGTAAAACCATCTATTTTTAGCAAACCATATTACTTTTTGGTGGAGTATTTTAATCTAAAGGTGGTAATCGTCGTGTATTTTCAATCTAAGAGTTTACTACATGAAGAATCATACTCCCATACAACTTGGAAACATCATTCTCCCCCTTCATACCCTTATTCGACAAATCTCTCCAAACTCCAAATTTTCAGGCTTTGTTACGGCCTACGGGCTCACAATTATGATTCGAACATTTTTAGTTTTATTCCCTAATAGGCGATAGAACTAAATATCCCAAGGACTGTTCATTTCGTACCCGTTGCTAAGAACGATGTACGGGAAAAAAATCAACTTAAAAGCAAATTGTCCATTTTATGTACTCTTTCCATCCGGATTTAATTGTCCCTAATTCTATTTTAACTGGCTAAAAAACAGGTTATGTCTTTGAATCCGTAATGAATTTCATATCGAATATAGATATTGTTAATAGATTTCGATTAGTTTTATAATACAATATTTTCAAAATCATGTAGAACATTATAAATTGAAAAATATAATCGATTAAAAAATGACACAAACTATAAAAAAAAACTATTAAATTCGGACGCAGAAAGTACTATTTTTTTGGACTTGGGGCTGCTACCCCCGTGGGGCAACAACATGCTGCTGTCCCAGATTTCTGGGCCCACTTCAGTCTCGATGATCGGAAACGTTCACTTTGTAGAGCTCGTCGAGTAGAACAACTATACAAAAAATAGCTTAATTGGATATCATTAAGTACCTGATCGGAACCTTTTTATCTTTAAAAGAATGGATCCGAAATACTGGATTAAATCCACTATAACCCATGGACCCAGTGTTATATGGGCTCCGATCAGGTACTTAATTGTATCCAATTAAGCTGATTTTTTGCATAGCTGTTCTACTCGACGAGCTCTATAAAGGGAACGTTTTCGATTATCGGAGCGAAGCCGGACTGGGCCCAAAAATCTGAGACAGCAACACGCTGCTGCCCCACGGGGGCAGCACCCCCCCCCCCCCCCCCCCGCTTTCTATTTTTTTTTTTTTTGGCAAATACTAACCGATGCAATGAAGCACCTCTTGTGTGGGCCCGTAGGTAACGATAACTGACCCCTGCAGTTTGCAGGTTGAAGAATTGAAATTTGAAAGTTAAATTACGAATTTGGCAAATGCTTAAAACCGCACCATTGCCGGGGTTGACGCCGAACCATCTGTCAGACAATATAATTCCATCCACATATTGTCATATTCCATTGAGAGGTCACGTGGTACGAAAAACTTTTTGACATATAATTATAACTTTGCTTTGATATTACACTTATCACCCCTTCTGTAAGTAACTTTTCGTTCTTCACATGTCCCAGTTTAAGGCCCGTTTCGCTTTCTCAAATACTGTAAAAGTTAAAAAATAAATACATGTTTTCGACCATAAAAATAATGAATTTGTAAAAATAATTTTAATTTTTTTTTTTTAGGGTTTGAGAAATCTCATCGAAATCTATTAAATAATATTCATATTGTATATATTTTTTATTTCAGTAAGCTTATTATTTTTAAACTTAAAAATTGCAAATAAGTACTTTTTTAAGGATCCAATCCTGAATGGGGCCTAAATCCTTCCACAACCACCGCCGGTGGTGAAACCCATCGTCCTCTGATGGTCATGCAAGACCCACTCTGGATTTTGCACAGACAATCAAAGTCGTTCAATTTAAAAAAAGAAAAGAAAAAAGAGTGATCCTGTAATCTTAATGAAAAATGGGACAATTGAATCGGGTACCTACACATATTGGATTGAACTGGTTTTCACAAGTTTGCTAATTTTTTTTTTAAATTATTGAATAGTTCGGATTTTTCGTGTGAAACCTGAAGTAAATCCCGTGTGTCCGTCAGTGATAATCGATCCTACCATTGTCTATGATCCTCTATTTTTTTATTCTTAGGCGTCAACAAACCCGAACCATAATATTTCACATCCTGCCACCTCTACCTTTATGATCCTCCCTTTTTTTATTCTCAGGCATCAACAAACCCTAACCATAACATTTCACATATTGCCACCTCAGCCTCTATGATCCTTTCTTTTTTTATTCTCAGGCCTCAACAAATTTTCATCCACTTTTCTGAATAAATAGTTATCAATTTTCATACTGAATTATTGGAATAATGTTCTCCCTTTTTTAATCTGATTGTAGTTAATACTTTCAAGATAAAATAAAATAGAACCACATCTATCTTATTTATCAAGCATGTGCACACTCTTTTTTTTTTTCAAAAAAAAAAACTACAAAATCATACGAAGTCCCACATCAATCATTAATGTTCGTATCTTCCCTCCTTTTAGTCTCAAACTTTCAATTTTGTCCTCACATTCAAATCTCTCTCAATATATATTTTTGTTATTTAACATTAATTTATAGAGGTAAATACCACTATGTTTTTTTTGTGTTTCTTTGCATAGCATGTGTACCTCGCTTGTATATTCTATTTCACAGTTATTTTTGAAATTTTTTGGAATGCATTACATTTAAGTAGGTCAATTAGTTTATTTTGTTCTTTTTATAAACCCCAACGGAGTTAGCCTAATGATCAAAGCTTGTGACTTAGAAGTTTGCTCACTCTCAAGTTCCCAAGTGCTCTGATATCATATTACTTTGTTAACCACCAACACATCTAAAAATTTAAGCTATTAGAGAGATGTACAATTTTATTATTTATATTATCAACATAGTCAATGTGCTCGTCAACTGGCCCAAATACTTAATTATCAAAAAATAAATAAAAATCTTTTATCAGGGATAAGTATAACGTGTTTCTAATGTTGTTTGAGAGGGGAAGAGAAAAAAGTTGAAGGGGTAAATGAAAAATGAGAAACACAGCATATGGGTTAAAAGTTAAAACTGTTATTTTGGGAGTAGTACAAAACAGCAATGCTGGTTTTATAAACTGGGTCGAAGTAAAACGCAAAAAATAGGCACGTGAGTTAACAATTTGATTGGCGACAACATATTTTATAATTTTTTAAAGATTGCATAGTAGCACCCGTTAGCACAACCAAAGTTTTTTTATTCAGTTTTTTTTATAGGGAATGACTTCGGTGTCCCCGGTTATTTTGGGGACACCGTAATTTTTGGCATAACAAAACTATTATAAGCATAACCAAATTCATTACAAGCATAACTAAAACCATTATAAGCATAACCAAAATCATAACAAGGCATAACTTGGTTGGTTATGTCTTGGTTGATTTTTGGTTATGTCTTGATTGGTTTTTGGTTATGCCATGTTATGGTTCTATTATACTTGTAATGATTTTTGTTATGCTTGTAAGGGTTTTGTTATGCCAAAAATTACGATGTCCCCAAAATAACCGGGGACACTATAGCATCATCCTTTTTTATATTGTAATTTGGGTTGAAGGTTTTTTTTTAATCAACGATTGATTAAGTTTTTCTAAAATGTTATTAATGAGAAGTACAATATAAACAGTAGATCATTGTAAACCCGCGATAAAGTCAAAATATTTAGAGTTTGGTGTATTAGGGTATGGAGGGGAGCTGATACCGATTGTGTTTTCAGTCCCGTTTCGTTAAGGTTATTATTTTTAAAGTACTTATTTTTTATTTTTATGCGATAAATTATTTTCTTATAATATATCACCTTTAATTTAAAATATTTAAGTATTTGTTTGAATTCGAGTGAGGGAAACCCACCCTTAAGTTCTACTATTTGGAATGCCACCTCCTAGGTTATGAAATAATCCGAGCACCGTGCCCGAACTATTCAATAATTACTCATCATTTAATCGGGCAATAAACGAGTCAAGCTTGAGTCGAATCTTAATGAATCAAGCTCATATCAAATCGAGCTGAGTCATTTACTAAACAAACTTCTTTAACAAAACCAAATCATTTTTGACGAACCGGGTTTTTGTCCAACAATCGATCCGAACTCGGTTCGTTAACTGTCGAGTCGAGCCAAGTTGGCGAGTTGCTCAGCTCTGCCATCAAACAGCCCCCCTGTGACCGCGCCAAACTCAGATAGGGAGAAGGTAACTTCCCACTCCTGTCGTGTCACTCCGTCCTCTTCCTCTAATCTAATGGTGACGACGGTGGCGGCGACGGCTGAATGGGTTTTCTTCAAATTCCATACTTCCAGATTCACAAACCCTAATCGCCCCCTCACCAGTCGAGGTTCTAATCGGCTCGGTTTCCGCAGGTTTTCATCTTCTGCTTCACTATCTGTTGCAGCCGCAGCTTCTTCATCAACTGTAAACGAAGTCGATCCAAAGCGCGAACCCGTTTCGCTCGGTCATGCCACTCGCCCTGATTTTCCTATTCTTCACCAGGTACAGAAGATTTCAAGTGGTCATGTTTGATTGATGTCACTAATAATGAAGTGATATTGGTGCTGTTCTCCTTAGTTTTTTTGAGCTTTGTCCTTATTAAAAAAATCACGTTTATTAGTTTCGCGCCAAATTTCTGCAGAGGAACCAATAATCCACAAAAATTTGATACAAGACTAACAAATGCGAAAACAACTTGAACAAAGATAAAACTAAAAAAGCAGAAAAAGCTAAGGAGAACAACACGGTAATCCTATATCGTTAGGAAATTAGCAGAATTAATAGTGACGGGATAGCTCTTAGCATATTGTATGTATGTCCTGTATTTTGTTCGTTTGGTTGTCTAACAGCTATTGTATTCCCTCCCCTAGGAAGGAGCAAAGACTTGGGAGTCTCTTATTCGTTATGGTTGTTTTTATTGGTTGGACTAATAACATAAGTTATGCAGTCTCATATGGGAGTTGGGACACGTCTATCCTAAATCGGTCTCATATGGGAGTTGGGACACGTCTATCCTAAATCGGTCTCATATGGGAGTTGGGACACGTCTATCCTAAATC
>BPLS01000578.1:219153-246984 GCA_019656275.1 Rhododendron kiyosumense
AGTCTCATATGGGAGTTGGGACACGTCTATCCTAAATCGGTTGATGTAGTTATTAGGAGGAGTGATGTGATTACGGTAGATAGTACTGCACTAAGGGGAGTGAAAGAATAAAATTGAATTCAGAGGCAGTAGTTTGAATGGATTGGGTCTTAAGGCTCAATTTGGTTTTCTGTATCAAATGTCAAATTTTAAAGGATTAGAGATGCCTTACTATAGGTGTTTGATGCATCTATTCAACCATGAATTCTGTCTGATTTGGTGACTTCATTTGTGTATGGTAATGTATTCCCTGTTGATTTGTATGGTATATTTGTAACTTCCTAGTGAAGCTTACCATACTTGTTGATACAATACTTTTTACGAGAAAAAATGTGGTTTTACAGGAGGTAAATGGCTCAAAACTTATCTATCTGGACAATGCCGCAACTTCGCAGAAGCCCACTGCTGTCTTGAAGGCTTTACAGAACTATTATGCCACGTACAATTCAAATGTGCACCGTGGCATTCATTATTTGAGGTATTGGCTACTCGTTGATGTTATATATCTATGAACAAACCCTCTTTTATTCTTTTTTTCATGAAAGAGTCACTCCCTATTTGAAAGTTAATATTTTCTTGCTGTTTCTTTCTGATTTAGTGCAAAGGCAACAAATGAATATGAATTGGCAAGAAAAAAGGTAGCAACTTTCATCAATGCATCCGACTCTAGTGAGATCGTTTTCACAAGAAACGCTACTGAAGCTATCAACCTAGTTGCTTATTCGTGGGGCCTTTCAAATTTAAATGCAGAGGACGAGGTATGCTTTCTTTCTTTCTTTAATTAGGCTTTCATTTCTCTTAGCAGTCTTAGCATCTTTGATTCCTTACAATCTGGACTCGGTTTATTTTGTATGCTAAGTTGAATATCAGATTTTACTTTTATTTGACTACAACGGAAACCTATATCATAGAATCTATTTACTGGAAATGATCACTGACTGTTCATTTTAAAATTGTTTGGTCTATTGATCTATTCAGTCATGCTATAATTCTAGCTTCTTGATATGTGCCGAGTCTGCCAACAGAGTAAAACTATAGTCTTTTATTATCTAACTTCGTGAGATCCACTGTTTTATCCAATTCTTGGATTTTGGCGCTGACTGATTCACTAAATCTCTTGCAGATTATAGTCACCATCGCTGAACATCACAGCGCTATTGTTCCTTGGCAAATTGTGGCTCAAAAGACTGGTGCCATATTAAAGTTTGTGAATTTAACTCCTGATGAAGTTCCAGATACAGCTCAATTAAAGGAAATGCTCTCAAGGAAGACTAAACTCGTTGTCATCCATCATGTCTCAAACATGCTAGGTAGGTGAAGCCCCGAAACTGAGATGTAGGACATGCTAGGTATATGTAAATATTTGTCAGTCAATATTAGTGTTTCTTCTATATACGCTTTATCCGAGGTGTCAATGGAGTTCGTACTCGTATCTACTTTCTGTTGTGATATTTGAAAATCCTTGTCCTACAAGAAACCTTGGCATGCTACAAATTATCAGAAAATGTGGGACATAATGGTAAAGTTTTGAAGATTAGATCTCAAGGAGAACTTTTTTCTTTATTGGACTTTTATTTCTGAATAACAATCGTATGTTCTTTTATGGTAATTGTTGATTCTAGCATAGCGATCCCCTTGATGCCTTTTCAATAAATTTATTGTACTTATACAAAAGAGAGTCGATTCTGGCATAGTGAATCCCAATTGATGATATTAATATAGTAAAATCCTGTTTGGTTTTTTGGTTAAGGAGTTAAAAGACTAGAATTCTATTTTATAGGTGAAGTAGCAGGAGCCATTTACCCTATGAATTGGATTACATCCGATTAGTGATGCTAGGAGGAACTGAAAGACTTCAAATAGATAACTTGATGGACTTAAAACATGAACAAATGAACAGAGGTTGTATTTTCTTGAGTTGTGAAGTTTTGTAATTGAGAGGAGCATTCTCTGGATTTTGATTATTGGGGAATAGGTTTTAAGATTACTATCTTTAGGTCCCCTCCAGTTGTAATGTCTTTCCTCAGTTTTGCACAAAGCACATGGATATGTGGACTCCCCTGCACAGTTTATGTTCAATGAGGATGCCGTACTTGTGTATCCTTGTTTTCAAACTAAATCAGCCCTTAATTCTTCTGTGAGGACCTTCTTTGTTACATGCATATAAATTAAACTGTAGGGGTGCATGTCTAACTAGAATCTTTGGAATAAAAAAAAAAAATAGAGTTCACACAACCTAGCTGCCAATTTTGAGGAAAACTGTCTACTTATGTGTGGTAATTTTTAAAGTAGAGAGAGATAGTAATGGTGACCCAACAAACCCTTGTTTGTGAAATAAAATCTGAGACTCAAAACTAAAACCTTACCAATATTCGTAAAGATCCCTACTAACCCTACCAAACTTTCTAAAACCCGGCCACTGTTGTTTGAGACTGTAGTAACAAGTTGGTTAGTCCACTAATCTAATATCTGATATTTCAGTGAAGACTTATGGAATATGTTTTTAATTTTCTTCTATTCGATTTCATTTTATTGATTGAAGCTTAATATGTTTAGAGGCCGGGAAGTCTGGTTTACTCACACAGTACACTAATAATAGGTAAGTAGATCAAACGGAATGATGAATTTGTAGTCTTTTTCTCCTTTTCGGTTTTTGTTTCATAAACTGCAGAGAGAGAGAGAGAGAGAGAGGAATGATGAATTTGCAGTTTTTTTTTCTCCTTTTGGGTTTTTGTTTCTTAAACCGCAAAGAGAGAGGGAGGAGAGAGATATTTTACAGCCCAGTTAAAGCATCACAGCAAAAGGTAAAGCATCACAACAAATCCACATACATAGGCTGACGAAATGGAGAAGTCACAGAAGTTGAATATGACGGATTTAGTTGAAGTAGATATGGTAGAGGTTTTCTGTCATTGAGATTCATTGCGGGGATATAAAAACTGAATCAAGGAGTTACATGTCAGAAAGTGGGATTTGGCCTTTTTATCCTTTTAGTTATTGGTTTATAAAATGTAGTTCAAAAGGGATTATGGTAATTTGTTTGGGCAATTTAGGAAATGATAAAATCTATACAATGAGAGAAAAAGGAGACACCAAACTAGTGCTCTCCCTGTCTATAGTTAGTAGAATAGATGCTTTGACTATCATATACATTTATGCGTCGTCAATTATGTTGCAGCTTCTGTTCTTCCAATTGCTGAGATCGTCGATTGGTCACATAGTGTGGGGGCGAAAGTGCTGGTAGATGCTTGTCAAAGTGTTCCTCACATGGTAGTTGATGTACAGAATCTCAATGCTGATTTTCTAGTCGCTTCCTCTCATAAGGTAAGGCTATTGTCATGGATACTAGTGTTAAGCCATATTAAAATTGGCCTATATTGGAGTTGAGAAATAAACATGCTTCAGATGTGCGGGCCTACAGGCGTTGGATTCTTGTATGGCAAGAGTGAGCTGTTGTCTGCCATGCCCCCTTTCTTAGGTAAACCTTTGCCTTTCAAGGTGATGAATTTAGAAGAATATCATCTCTTTCTTTGGAATTCCAAGTTTGTCTGTGGTGCTTTTACTGAAGTCATGAGCACATTTCTATGTCAGGGTTTCTAATATATTCTTTTTCTTTCCTCGTGTTTTTAAAATCACAGGAGGTGGTGAAATGATTTCTGATGTATATTTAGATCATTCCACTTACGCTGAACCTCCATCCAGGTCAGGGGCCTTTTCTGTATGACCAATATTTGTTCTGGATCTCTGGTTAATATGTGCTAATTCTGGGAAAACCTCAGTAGTGCAGCTTGTGCTTCCTTTTCCTTGCATTATGTTCATGTATATTTGGGTGGTTGTGTGATGGAGGATCCTTCATTTTCAGCAAAAAGTAAAGGTTAAGATTTGGTTTTGGCTGGTAAAGTTTGGTACACAAGATTGACATCGAAAATAAAAAAGTTTGGTACACAAGATTGGGACGAGCTACTTAATAGTTTTAGGGTTCAATTTATGGTTTATAAGGTAAATGATGCGTTTAAAAAGAGGTCAAGGATAAACAGAAAGCAGCAATCCAGTTTCAGATAAGATGCCAAGGAGGATCAGAATGAAAAGGAATAGATTTGGGGAAAAAGAAGAGGAGTACAAGTATAGAATGAGCATCATGTATGATATCATATCTGCATCCGTTATAGTGCTTTCACATCTTGCTACTTGAATGACTAGCATGATTAGATTGGTTGAACCACCCGAAGGAAATATTTCTGAGGAATTGACATTTGTTCAGAGAATAGATTGCAAGATTGATGAGGTTATCCCAGAGATGTGAAACAAACACAGTTCAGAATGGTTGGGAAACAACTCTTGCAGCAGATGGGTAATTGTGAGACTGAGCAATTTTGGCGACATTTAGGTAGGGAGATGTAAAACAACTTGTGATACATGAGTGCCTGGTATCCTCCCTTTTGCTTCTAGTTTTATGGGTAAAAAAAATATACAAACCATGGGTCTTTATTCAGGATTCCCCTATGGCATGAATTTGGTAACTTGACTTGTCATTTCTGGTACTTTTTTTACTAATCAACTTCAAGGATAGGCTTCCACATTATGCCTTATCAATTTATATAGGCAGTTCGCAATTTTGCAATTTGTTTACCATAAAGTAGTATGAGAGTTTTCTGCATGATCGGTTATGGGGTCAGATGCTTTCGGTGTCAGTTTTGAACTCATTTAGAAGGTCTTCTTTGGATTACCAATGTCTATAACGACATCAGACACCTGATTAAGTTCAGGTAGCTGTATTTTACACCTCCATTAAGAGAGGTTTCTTATCGCTTTTGTTTCAGATCCCTAGACACCTGATTAAATAGTTCAGGTAGCTGTATTTTACACCTCCATTAAGAGAGGTTTCTTATCGCTTTTGTTTCAGATCCCTTGAAGCTTGATTCTGACTTTGTTTAACTGGCTAATTGATTGATTGGGTAATAAAATTCCTAATTTGCCAATGCGCTTTCCTCAACTCCATCTAACTCATCAGAGGTTACCCTAGCTATATGTTATTGACATACAATCTTTCTTGGCTAAGATGTCTTTCATGTTTTGTGTTGGTTACTGATTCCTGTTTGTAAGTTCGATACTCAATATTAACCTAGTCCTTAATTGCCTCCTCTGCACTTCCCCTGAGGACTTAATGAAACAATTCTTATTTGCTTAGTGACTCTTTCTCTTCACTTGTAAACAACCTTGTAGTTAAATTCCCTATACTCCTCCCTTCGGTTTGTCCATATTTTGCGCTTAGCTCTGACTTCTCACGCTGATAAAAAGAAGAAGCTCTGACTCCTCACCATATTCGAACCTTCTTCGTGTTGGAACTCTTTCCTAACTGGTTTTTGCAGCTGGTCCTTGCATGTACATATTCTTACAGGAAGGTTTGGATTTCCTCTCCATGTTTTGGACAAATGGGAGTATAGGGTTACATAGAGACCCTCCCATATCGTGCCATTCTATGCATGCTTTGAATTTCACCGAGTCATCAGCCCCTCAAATTGAATATCAAGTATAACTGATATAGAAGGCCAGGTACCCTTGTGCTAGTTATAGGTATTTTGACACTTCTCCTTCGGTTGATGTTCCTGTTACTTAGAATCAATATTCATTATCTTATATTGATATGCTAAATGCTAATCATATCTTGTTAAACCTTCTTGTTGTTTTGACAGATTCGAGGCAGGAACGCCAGCAATTGCGGGGGCAATTGGGTTAGGAGCAGCGATTGATTATCTGTCTGAAATTGGTATGCAAAGGATTCATGATTATGAGGTTAGTGCAGTGTCCCAATAGCTTTCTTTGTTTTTGGATCAAATCCTTCTTTCTGACTTTCTTTCTTGTGTGTCAATAAGCTCCTCTGTCAAGCATTTTAAGATGTCATTCTAGGAGGAACAGAGATTTGCCTTGTGCAATAGTGTTAATAAGTCATGGAATGAGTGGATGCATTTGTAAAAGTTGTAATAGGGTGCAAGCCCTATTTGGTTGAAGATTGGGTAGAGTTACTGCAGACGAAAATGACATTAATTTATGCACATGCTCAATGGATAAAGCTATTTGGTGCTTATCCTCTTATTATTTTTTCCGTCTCCGTACTTGCCAATATTGGTCAGCTATTTTCTATTTTCATTTATTAATGATTTCCAATGGCAATATGTTTTCCATTTTTTCAGCTGTTCAGGTGTTTTTGTTCATTTTTGATTCAGGACCATCTCTTCTGAGGATAAGTTAGAACAGAAAAAGTATTGATGGAACTTGAAATGAACTACAACTACTTCGTTGGGCTAAAGGCCAGATCTGACAATTTTTCCAGCACCACTACTAAAAACTAACTGCTGCAGGCTAGTGATCTTACCATCTAAATGTTATGGCAAAATAGGGAATGAAGATCAAAGTTCTCAGTATCATGCTAGTGGTCTGAAATTCATCTGTGAGTTTGGAAGTATCTCACAGAAACTTTGAATTCAACACTAAAACATAAGCTTAAGCTTTTGAGTTGAGTGGTTCAACATTATTTAAGCCCTGAGCCATTCCATTTCCATGCAATGAGATACTCTAACACCCCTCGTTGTGCGCAACTTCTTAATGGGTCTGTGACTCTGTCACCTGTAGCCTATTTTGGGTCTATCATTGTGCATCTCTTTATGGGTGCCGCCTTCTTGGATTGTGGGCTAATTCTTTTTTGTTTTTAATACAGGCCGTAATGAGCCTGGCTTGTACGAAGTTCTTAGTATCACAATAGAGAATGAAGATGAAAGTTCTTCATATCGTGCTAATGGTCTGAAATCCTTCTTCCGCTTGGAAGTATCTAGGATCATTTTAAAGTGCAGAATTCTAATGAAAGGCAAAGCACCAACATCAAGAAGATGGGAACGCTGTAGAACTTTGTATTTACTGCAAAACTTAAACTTAAGCTAGTAGGTGGAAAAGTCCAACAATACTAAACGCTAATCCATTCCATACCCACACAATTTGGGCCCTCCTCATGTGTGACTTCCTTTAGAGTCTGTTACGTGTGGCCACTTTTGGGTCTATCATCATGTTTCTCTTTTCACAAAGTTTCTTTATGATATCAAACCAACATTGAGGCTAGCAATCTTCCATGGCGTGGATCATGGTACACATAGGGCCCAGGGGAATGCATTTACACTCACCCTGGATTTTATGTATATGTATTCTTAATCCGATGCTTTGTTTTCCAATTTGTTCATCCAGGTAGAGCTGTCCAATTACTTGTATGAAAGCCTGCGTTCAGTTCCCAATATTCGAATCTATGGCCCAGTACCTTCACAAACATTCCGGCGAGCAGCTCTTTGTTCTTTCAATGTTGAAGATATTCATGCAACAGATATTGCCACTTTTCTGGACCAACAGGTGCGTTACAAACACAAATATGGTTTACTACTGTTGTATCTTGCGTGTTTTGTAGTATTCCAGTAGCTATTGATGCAGTGTTGGAATTGTGAATTTAGGGACAAACTTATGAGGGAAATAAATTATAGGGGAAAAAACCTTGAAAAATATGTACATCGCGGCGTCCTTTTCCTATCTTTTTCCTTTCCTTCATAAATCCCTCCGCGATGTGTTGGATTCAAGAACTCTAAAAAAAATGGAAAATTGCTCGTTTTTGACGAAGTTCTATCCTTTTTTTGGAAATTGTTGAAGTTCTATTCAAAAGTATGAGATCTTGACAAGTGTAATATGATGCAGCATGGAGTAGCCATTAGATCAGGTCACCACTGTGCCCAGCCCCTCCACCGCCAGTTAGGCGTGAATGCAAGTGCGCGAGCTAGCCTCTACTTCTACAACACAAAAGAGGATGTTGATAACTTCGTCCTAGCTCTGAAGGACACAGTTAACTTCTTCTCTTCTTTCAGATAGTCCAAAATTCTCACTCCTCCCCCTCTCTATATAGCCATATACTTCTGTTTTATCCTCCTACTTCTCCACATCCTTGCTCAGTTTCCATCGACCTCTTCTATAAAATAGAAGAATGGGGATATGGGTAATGGGAGAAGTGAAAATTTCACTAACAGTTTGTTTCGCTCTCTAGATATGATAGACGTGTTTTGCAATGGCAGCCACCTATGTATATCATTGATTTATCCTGGAGTTACTTGACTACACAACCTATTTTTGGTGAATAAATTGTTAACGTTAAATGTCTATTTATTGAACGGTTGGGTGCTGTATGCATATGTCTTGCTGTTGCTGCTTGTGTGCGTTATTAAGTTGAAGGGTGATCTAATAAAGGCGGTTATTTAGATCAACTCTGAACACAAGCAAATTTGCTACATGTACACAAACAAATTTCCCATTGTTTCGCCGGAGAGAAGAGAAAGGAAAATTGTCTGGCTCCCTAATTTTGAAGTTTATTTTTCTTCAACCAAAGGAGAAAGCCAACCATTAGAACAAGCCAAACAAGGGCGAAGCCTGCCAATATACATAGATTGTTGATCTTTCCACCAACGGTAGGATCTACCCGGACCGATTTCAATGCGAGATCCAATAATCGGAGTATTTGGTTTAGAGTTCATTTTGTTCAACACAAAATGTGTGAACATTACTTCCGTTTAACTTACACTGAATGCACTACTATGATCAATGCCTTGATTATGTACTTCATTTGTTAACCACTCCTATGCAAAAGTTAATTTCTGGTCTAAAATTTGAGAGAGAGAATTAAATGTTCGACTTTCCGTGCAATAACTTGATCTTATTTTCAACTAAGGGTGTGCATTGACAAAAAAATTAGCATTATCTTCGTCACTGCATTTGTTGTCATTTCTCCTGAATAAAATTTAGAATCAACCATTCATTGAGACGAACAAAATCTAAATGACGAGAAGTCTCATTCACTAAAAAGATCTAACGGTGTGTTTTTTCTCATTGAGGAGTCCAGTTCAGAAAACCATTAAGTAGCCAAAACTATAGTAATTGCAATAATGGAGTTCCAACCTTCTTCCAATCAAGTCATCAACTCTAGTTATACACACATCCAGCAAGCAATCATGGAACTCCAAGTAACTTGCACCGCCCAGAAAGGCCCAAAACTGGAATTTTAAAGGCGCAATCAGTTAATCAATTGGGGACTGGAGGTGTCTGCAATCAGTCTTTGTAAATTCCCCGTCTAAATTTCTTTTGTTTCATCTTTTTCACGGGAAAAAGTGCTGTGATGCACTTTGAGAACACCATGCTCAAGATCTTAGATGAAAATATGCTCATTTAAACAAGCAGATATCTCTATTCTCTACTTTGATTGTGAAACGCCCATTCTAAAGGGAGACTAGGTAGAAGTAAAACAAAGTGAAACCAGGAGCAGATATAAAGTTCTAGAAACAGTAGAACTGCCGTAGAAGGGGAAACGTCAAGCTTTTGCCCCATGTTCACCAATAGCAGGTGCAGCTCCTTTGCCATTCTTCTTGCCAGATACTTCATCCACATTCTCCTCTTCTGTGTCACTGTCATCATCTCCTACAAGCATATTAAGCAGTTTTAGATTGACAGTACTGAATAAACCAGCAAAAAATTTAGTTTATTTGGAGCAATTGCAAATACTAGGCACTTAAAGAGCCTCCAAAGATAAATGATATTAAGGCCTACCTTCATCAATGTCAGCACCATCATCGTCAAAATCTCCACCACCCATGTTAAGCTTCTGCAAGAAAACAGAGGAAACAAATGATACAAAGTCATATGAACACTTAGCCAAAATACTGCACCATCTATGTGACAAATGTGTTACCCACCGAGAAGTCAATGTCACCAAAGTCCATATCTGCTCCACCTGCACACACACACACACACACACAAAGAAAGAAAGAAAGGGAAGAGAAGAATAAGTGAATTTAATCTAGAGATACATGATACTGATCTCAATTTGAGAGCAAAGGGGATATAGACAACCCACTTTTACTATCCTGCCCCTCATCTTCATCAACCCATTTATCCCAATCAACTTTCAAAAAGATGGGTGGTTTTCCTTCCTGCTTCAACAGTCTGCTCCACCATTTATTCTCTGCCTTCTTTATAAGGTAGCGGATGTTTCTCAAGCCAACATTAGCCATGCTCTCCTGTGATCACTATGTTAATAAAAACAACGTTTTCCCCATCTAAACAATCAATGCCAAAAGACATGTCACTTACATTTACATCAACTTTCTCATAGAGATCCATATCTATTTCGTAAGGTATGTTGTCCACTCCACTCGTGGCAGAAAAGAAGAATTTCCCCTCTGGCTCCAGTTTAAACTTCACATCTTTGGCATCTGGTAGCTCAATGGTGATGTACACCTTATCATGTCTCTGGGCCCACTTTACCGTAGGATGACGGCTGGCCAAGAAAAATTTGAAACGAAGAAATCAGATGGGCAAAATTAAATAAGACTACTCCAGGCATTCAGTCAAGCTATATAGTCTGTATTTGACAGTTAACATGTTATATCAGGCACCCGTAAGATCCATTGGCCTTCAGGAAAACACAATACACCTTCAGAACGAAGTTGCACGCAGTTAATTTCGTATGAAAAGATACAGGGGGGACGCAACTTCCTAGGAACAGCTGGGGAAATGAAAACTCCCATCGAGAAGTGGCAGCTATATTGGGCATCTGTCTCTTCCCCATTCTCCTCTTGTAAGCCATGGCCAAGAACCAAGCTAAAAAAGTATTCCTTCCCATTCCAGCATACCCAAACAGAACATTGGACGAGTTGAAACCTTTTAAGTTCCCCTACACACCTTTTAAGATCCTCTACATGATTTCATTTGTTAAGGTAATGCCACCGTATACAAAAAGAGGCCAATATCGAAGGGCCCTCTATGCTTTGATGTGTATCAAAAGAATCAAACACGTAGTTTTCATAACATCAAAAAATACAACGCTATTTGTTTTGGGAGTTGGCACCACATCTCAAACTAGTTGTGTATTCCTTAAGCACAATGTCGAAAACTCTGCAAATGAAAAATCGATATTTAACTAGACTAAAGTACTAAAGAAGTATATTACAGGACATATCCCTTGCCCTCGGAAATTAACAGAATAAACTGACAAATAGGCTGGAATGTCTAATGTCTTAGCTGTCATTTGCTGGCAAATGAAAGAAACGTTTAGTTAGAAACAACTCTCAGATATCCACCTCAACTTTCACAATGTCCTATTATCTGTTGGGGATGTGTTACATAAGTAACAACTTTTTTTTTAAAGGTTGATTTTGGGGATGTGCTACAAAATTCACATTCATTATCCCCATACAAGTTACAATGGAGCACCCAACACATAAGAGACCTTCCGAATTAGTTGGAAATCAACTAAACTAAATGATAGTATAGGCATGCATAACATAAAAATCCAAGTAATCCACAACACACAAATTCAGTCAAGTGTGTGTATACTGCGGCTCCTTGTTTATACACATCTCAGTCCCCTCAAGAAATAAAAACCTTAAAATGAAGTCCCAAGCGGAAAACAAAATAGAAGAACAACACAACACAACACAAACAATAACAAAACCCATTTAGTCCCCAACCATTGGCGGGATGGACCCAAGTCCTTGTTAATTTGCCACATTAGACATAGCAGCGGCATCGCCACGCTCATCATAGGGTATTCACATGAACACCCTGCCTTTGCCTATGCATGAACTGATTACATGTTCAATCTATTATTTTGACCACCCAACGCTCCAAATTTTGATCACCTAACAAGTTCACATAAAGTAAGTTCAAAATAATAAGTTCCATAAAGACAAAATAGCAGGGAAATTCTCCACTACATCAGATATCGCTCTGTGGAGGAAAAAGAACAGGCGTCTCTCTCTCTCTCTCTCCCTCAAACACACAAGTGATCACCAATACATAGTGTGTTATCTTCCCAACCAGTTGAGAGATGAATGTGTAGTAGACCGAACCTGATTATCCGAGCCCATTGCCAAATGGGCTGGGACTGACGTTGGACCGAGAATGTTGGCCTTACAGATCTCCAAGTTCGGCTACAACTAAGGTTCGGAAGCAGATGATGTCGTGCACACCCGACGAACAACTCGAGAGAACCTCCTAGATTCGGCCACCTTCAGAGTAAGCAGCTCGGTTGTCGAATCTTCCTCATGAGTTGCCCACTAGGCTCAGATGAGTTCACCCATTAGGCTCGGCCAAGTGTGGGGCTTGGCTAGCTGTGTTGACACGTGCTGAAACGGTTACGCCAAGGGATAATCATGAGCGCACGTGAAAGGTGCCAGCTTATACCAAAACGGTTACTAGATCCATTTGGTGACCTCACGGTGACGTCACTCGACTCGTGCAAGGCACATGCCTGTACTTGGAGAGCAAGTCAAGGAAACTCTATAAATACTGAAGGATGACAGCCTTAAGAGGTACACACCGATCCCGACCCAAAAACCCTAGTTTCCTTCCTCTCTCTTTCCACATACTTATCCTTTCGCCGGAGGGCCTTGCCGGGCAACCCCGGCCAGGTCTTAGTCGTGCATTCACTGTGCAGGCTAGAAGAGAAGGCTAGACAACCCCTGAACCAGTGGAGGAAGGGATTCGTAACGAGGATCACAGGCCACACAGAATGAATGATTTTTTTATTATATTTCTATATTTTTAGTCAGAAAAACATTGCTTGTTGACATCTGATTACATCAATTCAATTGAAAATTTTAACCAAGTCTTTTTATAACTACGTATACGGGCTCAGTTTGCGAGCACCTCAACTAATCTAAGAATCCTGAACACTAATCTCTAATGGTAATTAAATAGAGCAAGCATAACACAACTGCAACATTCAATTCTCCGTAGAACGCGTGTACTACGATTCTACAAACAACATACATCCATATATGATAAGTAGTGAGGAGAGTGGAAAGTGCTGAAGAAATCTCACCTCATCGTCGGTTTTCTCTTGAGAGGGAAAGTTGTACTGCGTCTGTGCCTTTCTCTTTGCTTGGCGTTCAGAGAGCCGGAGGAATTATAAAAGTGTAGAGAGAGAGAGAGAGAGAGAGAGAGAGAGAGATAATGATAGAAAGAGAAATCTACGGGAAGCGACTAGATGCTTCCTTTGAGGAGGCGTCAGGATAAATAAGAACAATTTTAATTTTTTTTGTAGTAAGAGAATTGAATTAGTTAATATTTTTTTAACGCCTGAAAATTATGTCTTTTATAATTTTTACATGAATAAAGCCAAAATTTAAAAGGGAGACTTAAAGATTCATCCTCATAGTTCATCCCATGTAAGTATTCATCCGGCTCTTTTTGAACAGTTATATTTTCATCCTCTCGGATGGTGAATTACCTGTTTTACCCTTTTTAATGAGATATACATATTTGTGTATATTGTCTTCCTCAATTAGTGAGATATTCAATCATTTCCTAATTTAGTGGGGAGTTCAAATCTTTGTTATTCTCTTCCCAAAAGTAACAGAAAATCTTTTCTATTCAATCTATGCATCATTATGGAAACCTTCATTGATAATCATGGTATGAATACCCAAACAAGCCATAAACCAAAAAAAAAATCAACGAACAAGATGATCAAAAATCCATGAATATTCAATCGCATATTCATGATTTATTTCTGCAAATAAGCCGTGTATACCCAAACTAGCCATAAACAAAAAAAAAATGAACGAACAAGATGACAAAAAAGTCATGAATATTCAATCGCCGATTCCTAAATACCCAAATAAGTCATAAACCAAACAAAAACATGGTTTATCTCTATGACAAACAAGATGACAGAAAACCATGAATTAATACCCAAACTAGCCATAAACAAAAAATAAAATTCAATTACAAGACAACAAAAAAAACTATGAATATTCAATTGTCGATTCATGGTTTATTTCTGCAAATCAACCATGAATACCCAAACAAGTCATAAACCAAACAAAAACATGGTTTATCTCTAAATGAACAAGACGACAAAAAACCATTTATATTCAATTGCCGATTCATGGTTTATTTTTGAAAATAAACCATGAATACTCAAACAAGCAAACAAACAAAAAAATCAACGACCAATAGAACAAAAAAAAAAATCATGAATATTCAATCGCCGATTCAATGGTTTATAAACCATGAAGTACATAACCAAACCATGAAATCATAAAAACACAAGGTGATTTACGTAAATAAACCATGAAATCCTAAACCACCACCACCCCTCCCAACCACCGACTCAAAAATTGAGGATATACACATGCATAGGTAATTCACCGAGAATCATGGGATTATTATCCCTTTCTTCAACTTACATCGAAACACCAAAAAATGTAAAGAACAAATGGAACGACAAAACCAGTTGGTGTCTCCGATTCCGAAGTAGATCGCCAAGTAGATTCCACGCTGGAGTTGCGGTGATTTGCGCCCCTCCTATCCTCTATGTGGAACACCAACTGTTCACGACGGAGGAGGTGGCAATGATCAATAGCGTCGAGGAGCCCGATAGTCAGCACAGGTGGTCGGAGAGGCCTCCCAAAACCTGCAAATGAAAATGGGATTTTGGGACCGGGGGGCCGGGGGGGGGGGGTGGGGTTGGGGAGGGGACAGGTGGTTGGTTTAAATTGTTTTGCCAAATTTTAGGGATTAGATATGGTTTTGCTGAATTTTTGAAATTAATTAGGGATGATTATCCTTAAATTAGACTAGAGGACCCTCAAGATTATTTATCAATCCCAAAAATCTTTGCCTATATATACATATATTATGTATAATAATCAATGTATCTATATAATAAAGGGCAATTTTGGGATTATTTAAAAGCAAGGATGAAAACATAACTGTTTAAAATGAGCTGGATGAATACTTACATGGGATGAGGTTTGGGGATGGATATTTAAAAACTCCAATTTAAAAGTAAGTTCCAATAAAATAAGGTTATTAAAATTAGTTTCTGTTTATATTAATTGCCAATATATTTATTTAATTACAGAATATACAATGGCTCTGTTTGCTAGCACTTATAATCCAACTTATTTAAGTTAGGTTTTGTTCGGTTAAATAAGCCAAGTGGCTTTTTTTTTGGTCTTTATTCAATTTTTTTTTGTATTTGTTAGTTTTTGGTCAATTTTTTGGGAATTATTGAATCGTCGTGATAAGAAGAATCTAAAAAGTAAAAAATTATGATTGAAATCTAATTTTTTTTGAATAAAGACGAAAAAATTGGCTTATTTTTTTTATTAAAAAAAAAAGGTTTCGATTGTAATTTTTTTCTTTTTAAATTTCTCTTGTCATGACTATACAATAATTTTTAAAAAATTGACGAAAAATTAACAAATATAAAAAAAATTAAATAATGACAAAAAAATAAGCTAATTGGCTTATTTAGCCGAACGGGGCCTTATTTGTTTATAAAAAGCCAATTAAGAGTGTCTGTTATCAACTATGAATAATCACTTATTTAACTTTTCCAATTTATTTGACCAAAAAATTAAATTATTTTATAAGCTCCCAAAAAAACTAGATTATTTCAACCTTAACAAAAGTCCATTGAGCATTTTTAGCATTTACCTTGCAAATAATATGGGACTAAAAAATGGCCTCGTTAGGCAACGTGTACGTGCATCAAACCCAAAGACATGGAGAGAATCCAGTTCCCTTTTTCAAAAAGTACTTTTGTTTTAAACGAAGGTAATTTTAAACTCAAATATAATAAAAATGAAAAATATTTTTTAAATTTTTTACACCGTTTAAAAGATCTTAATGAGATCTATCAAACATTATCTATATTGATAGGAAAATTATTTGCATAAACACATAATTTTTAAATTTGAAATTGCTTTCTTTTTAAAAAAATTCTTTTTCTACAAAAGTGGAATGGCAAGTGTTCATGGGAAAAGCTCGGATTCGAGTAGATGCAGCAATTGGCTTGCTATTGTAATCTAACTTAACAACTCTACCAATAATAAAAAAAATCTATTATCTATATTTATTCCGTAAAATAGAGCGATTTCGGTTGAAAATGTCTAGGCATATAAATGAGAGTAACATTTACAATCGTTAGATCACTTCATGTTAAATTTATAGCCATCAGATCGTTTATTTTTTAGAAGATATTATACAAAGAAAAGAATATTCTCCTAATACATCTATCATTCTCTATCCTCACTTTTTAGACAACGTATCTATGTAAAATAATGTTGTCTTATATAATTAAATAAGAAAGGAAAGTACTAAAGACAAAGAAAATTTATCCCGAAAGTATTTCGAAGAGAGCAACTAATGGTATCCTCAGGTGTTATTGTTTTAGGGTATATCTTTTTCAAGAGAATCTCACTTCACTTTTTTTCCCGAAATTTATTTTCCACGCAACATTTCGAAAAATTGAACGAGCCTTCTAGTGGGTGTGAAGAGAGGAAAACAAGTGTGAATTTAGTACTTCCCCTAGTTCCACTTCCTCTGGCCTTTGGAGCCTCTCTCCCCCTCCCTTGCATGGCATTGGCATGGCCTTCGTCGACTCACTCCTCCAAAACTGCCACTCCCTCTCCCACATCAAGCAACTCCACGCCCACCTCACCACCACCGGCCTCTTCCCCTTCCACCGCTCCAAACTCCTCGACCGCTGCGCCACCTCCCCCTCCCTCTCTCTCCTCCCCTACGCCGCCTTGGTCTTCCGCCACACCCCGTCCCCCTCCACCAACGACTACAACGCCATAATCCGCGGCCTCGCCCTCTCCCCGACCCCCACCCGCGGCCTCACCTGCTACCTCCACATGTCACGTGCCGCAACAACAACGACAAAACCCGACGCCCTCACCTGCTCCTTCGCCCTCAAGGCCTGCGCCCGCGCCCTCGCCCTTCCCGAGGCCGCCCAGATTCACTCCCAAGTCACTCGATTCGGTTTCGGACTCGACGCACTGTTGCAGACCACGTTGCTGGACGTGTACGCCAAGGCGGGCGATCTGGACGGCGCGCGCAAGGTGTTCGAGGAAATGGCTAGCAGGAGGGATATCGCGAGCTGGAACGCGTTGATTGCCGGTTTGGCGCAGGGGAGCAGGCCGAGCGAGGCGCTGGAGATGTTCAAGAGAGCTGGGTCGGAGGGTTTGAGGGCGAACGAGGTCACGGTTTTGGGCGCCCTTTCGGCTTGCTCGCAGCTGGGTGCTACAAGAGAGGGTGAGAAGATATGGGAGTACGTTAGGGGTGAGGGGTTGGATTTGAACGTGCAGGTTTGCAATGCGGCAATCGACATGTACGCGAAGTGTGGGTTTGTGGACAAGGCTTATCAAATTTTCGAGCGTGTTTGCAGGAAGAGTCTTGTTACGTGGAATACGATGATCATGGCGTTGGCAATGCATGGGGATGGCCGCAGGGCGATGGAGCTTTTCGAGGAAATGGGTCGATTCGGGGTGTGTCCGGATAGTGTGAGCTACCTTGCGGCGTTATGTGCTTGTAACCATGCTGGACTGGTGGATGAGGGGTTTAGGTTGTTCAATTCGATGGCGGGGCGTGGAGTGAGTCCTAACGTAAAGCATTACGGCAGTGTAGTTGATTTGTTGGGTAGGGCTGGGCGGCTTCAAGACGCTTTTGAGATCGTGAGATTGATGCCAGTGGTCCCTGATGTGGTGCTTTGGCAGACTTTGCTAGGGGCGTGCACAACTTACGGGAACGTCGATATGGCAGAGCAGGTGTCTAGGAAGCTTGTGGAGATGGGTTCCAACAGTTGCGGGGATTTTGTGTTGTTGTCCAACTTATATGCAGCGCGTGAGAGGTGGGACGATGTGGGGAGGGTGCGGGAAGCGATGAAGAACAGAGACGTTAAGAAGGTTCCAGGGTTTAGTTATACTGAAGTGGAGGGTGTGGTGCACAAATTTCTCAACGGCGATCAAAGCCATCCGAGTTGGAGGGAGATCTATCGGAAGCTCGAGGAGGTTAGGTTTAGGATTGAGGCATACGGGTATGTGCCGGAGACGAATTATGTGTTGCATGATATAGGGCAGGAGGACAAAGAGAATGCATTGTGTTATCATAGTGAGAAGTTAGCCGTGGCTTTCGGTTTGATTAGTATTAGCGAGCATGCTCCAATTCAAGTGATCAAAAATCTTAGAATTTGTGGGGATTGTCATGCTGTGATCAAGCTGATTTCGAAGATTTATGAGAGGGAAATTATTGTGAGGGATCGAGCTCGGTTTCACAGATTCAAGCAGGGATCCTGTTCCTGCAGAGATTATTGGTAAGATTAATTGATTTGTTGTGCTTTAAATTTGTTACTGTATATCGTTGTTGACATCTAAATAGAGATCTAGGCACCATGTACAAGCAATTCGTTCAACAGAAACCAATAACTTGAGAGCATGCTCTGTGAAATTATTAACTGTTGCATTTGGTTTCCTTGGTTTACTTTAACTATGCCGAGCTACTTTCTGTATTCAAGAGTGAGGAGAAATCAATGACAGTTAGTAGATCCGTAATCCTACTCGCACACCTCTTAAGTCTTAAGACACCAATAGCTTGAGTTCTGCAATCTATTTTGATGATCTTAACCGTACGTTGCAAAGTGGATCCTATACCTGACGTAGTCGAGCCCATTATTCTGTCTGTTCTGGCTCCTAAGCAGGTAATAGCTCCTTTGGTGTTACTCCATGAGAGAAAGCCAGACCTAGCACAACTCATTGAGTTACTTGAAATACAAGGTCCGAAAGCTCATCGTGTAACTTTTGGCAGTTCTCAGGAGCTTAAAACTTTCAAATGATCACAATAACGAAACAGTATACTTGACAATACATCAGTTGGCAATGTTACATTCCAATCAAAGAAAAATCACCCAACAGCAAAAAGGATGAACAATGAACATTAGTGGCAAACTCTAGCTCCTCCTCACAAGGATAAACTAGGACGATTTCTCTGCGATTGGCACAAGCTCGATCAGACATCCTAAAATGACGCAAGGGAATATTACAAGGACTAATGGTGAGAGTTGAACTAGTCTTTCGCTACTCTAGCCTCAAAACCCCCATCAGCTCGCTTCACAACCCTATAAGGCATGTGGGTTCCAAGAAGTTTATCCCAAATTGGAAAGAAAGGCTGGGAGTAGTTGTACTTTGTGCCCTGGAGTTGATGATGGATGTCATGATAAGCAGAGTTGTTCTGGAATAAGAGATGGAAGATATTGCCAGGCAACCATAGTCCGCAGTGGTCATCAACGTTTTTGATCGCCATAAAGCAGAAGAAAATCACAGCCGTCCGAGCAGTCATTCTGGAGATGAGGAAGGAGATAACCCCACCAAAAGTGTCTAGAAGTCCCTCGAGCGGGTGATTGTAGGAGGCCCCAATTGCGTATGGGACAACCAATCTATGGTGTTGGGAGTGGACGTGACGGTACAAGAACTTATTTTGGTGCATGTATTGATGCACGAAATACTGCGAGGCATCCATGACCAGCATTGCTGTAGCAATTTGCAGAATTTGGACTGGAAGCAAGGGCTGAACTGTGACTCCTGATGAACCTGCCTGGGAGGTTAGCTGCAGCAAGAAACCACAGAGGAACAGTAGTTAGCTCTCATATTATGAGAAAGCTTTCCTGTCTTTGGATGGTCCAAAAAAGTTCGAAAATTTTATTCAAGAAAACACTTTTGTAAGATCAAAGTAGCGCGACATTTCCTATATAACAAACCAAAAATGGACCGAATGGAGTGAATCCAAATGAAATGAGGAAAATCGTGCCCAACTTAAGCTTAAAATGTTGTCAAACTAAAGTTGGAGAGCTAACCAAGAAGATCCCATGAGCAACAGCGACCTGAACAAGCTGGTTCAGCAAAACACCCTTGACGACAGACTGCAACGGCACCAAGTTCCTCTCTTCTTCCTCTTTCCTGGTGTGCAGACGGTAATTGTCTAGTGGCGGTAACAACTGATAAAACCCCGCGTACAACCAGTACACCACAACCGGGGCAAATGTCCCCATGGCTTCATCGCTCACGTAACCCTCCCAGAATACCATGATAAAAAACCCGATCAAACCAAATCCAAAATCCTCGAAATCCAATCTCTAAGGTTTCGATTTTTGAAGCCGCATTGTGCCTCTTCTAGCTCCCACTAATGCCCTTTGAATCAGTGAATATGTAAAACGTAAGTTATGATTGTGAGCGCCACCCAAGACCTCAAACCAAACACGCGCGCACACACACGACTCAAACACGGAGAGAGATTTCATCCATTATTGAATCACACGCAATTATCGATTAACTCTCACTGGAGAAGGAGCTCACACGTCCGAGCCCAAACTCAACTCGCACTCTCTCTGGCTCCAGCACACTGATTTTGTCACACAACACACAAAGAAGGCAACTGAATTTATAGACCAAATGGGAGCCTATTTTGCTGCGGCTAAAATGGGATAAGGCACTCCAGCCAAAGCTCTCCTCCTTCAATGCCTGCAACTGGTCCCTGAGATCTGCATCTGCATGTCAATTCCCACGGTTCTAGGAGTCTTTGAATTGTGAGCCAAACCCCCCACAGTATATTTAGGAACAGAGGAGATGGTGAGTATCTCCGACCGGATTCGGGGATGCTGTCGCTGTGGTGCAGGGCTGCACCAAAGTGCTGTAGAGCGGTCAAAACGACGACCTCGTTTTGGTCTTCTTGGTTCGAACCTCAACACTTCTCTATTTTAAGACTCCTACCGAAACTACGACAAGGTGATGCGAACCGCTTATCTTGTAGGCCTCATTGACATTTTCATTGTTTAAAAAATTATTTTGATCAGACATCGATAGACAACTAAACACAATTTTTTTTCTAAAAGTTTGACTTATTTTGATAACTATCGATATCTGATCAAAATAATATTTTTACTAGTGATATGTCAACGAGACCTACAAAATAAGTAGTTCGGATTATTTTATTATGGCTTCGGTACGCATCTTAAAAATAGAAAAGTGTTGAGGTTTGAATTAGGGAACCAAAACAACGTCTTTTTGGTCACTTTACAACATTGCGGTGCAGCCCGCACCACAGCATCCTTGAGTCAACTTAGGTTCAAATGTGGGAAGGTTTTTGTAAGGCCTATGGCAATTTGACATTCCTAAAATACAATTCCAACCAACATTCCAAATTTCTTACTTAATTATGTTTTCACTTTATCTTAAATTTTGGGAGTAAAGTAATTTCCTCAGTATGTTTGATAATGAAAAATCATGATGTTCTAGATTCTGAATTTTATTTTAATGTTTTCTAAGAGCCTAGCTAGAATTATCTCTTTTTTTTTTCCTAAAGAAATTATGTCCTTTTGTAAGGAGAGAGAGAGAGAGAGAGAGAGAGAGAGAGAGAGAGAGAGAGAGAGAGAGAGAGAGAGAGAGAGAGAGAGAGAGAGAGAGAGAGAGAGAGATCACGTACCCAATTGTTAAGGCTATGGAAATGAACACAAGAATAACTGTTAGCTTCAAAAAGAGGTGTTAAGAATAACTATTAGCTTCAAAAAGAGGGGTTATTTTTTTGGTTGGCTATTCCATTGACAAAACGTACTTTCTTTTGTATTTCATTCTTTGTCGAGTTGTGTAGACACTTGTTTACACCCATTTTTGGCACTCAGTCCTAGACTAGCGTTGGGCGGCCATTTAATTGAACTTCAATTAAATTAGGCCAAGAAATGGAGTTAATTGGGTTTAAAATTAATGGGCCAAGGTTGTGTTCAATTGGGCCTGATTAATTTTAATGCAACTCAGTAATGGGTTTAATTTACTTGGGCCTCGTTATTTGAGTTCGGTCAGGGAATTTCATGATCCACGGCTAAGAAGGAGAAATTCCAGAATGTTCATTAAAATAACTGTATTAGTTATTTACAAAAGGCTACTTGACAAGTCAAATTGCCCACGTTCTTTTATTCCCACGAGAGCGGTGAATGGAAGAAGCCCACTACCATTTTGATAACTATCCATGATTGGAAAAAGCATGTGCATCAGGAAGCTAACTTCCCATAACCGCCATTCTGGAGGGAAAAGTGGCAACATGGGATACATGGCGTTATGACGAGAGGACAACAAACCCCTTGCATGCAGAAAAAATCGAAGATCCTTGTCTATAAATAGAGGAACTCAAGAAGAAAAAATGGTCTACACACCAATCAAGCTCACGCTTAAAAACCAAAGTTTTCCCAAGGAAGCAATTATCTCACTTTTCTCACCTTCACTCAGTTACTTCTCTAAGTAATTTGAGTTTCTATCTTTCTTGTACCCCCAACTTTATTATTACGATATAATAGAGTTATTTCGTCTCTCTTGTATCCCAAACTTTATCATTACGACATAATAAAGTTATTCTACGATATTCTTTACTTCTTCTCATACTGTTGGGAAATTTTAAGTCCACGCTCATTGTGGCAAAACCACAAACCTCATTGTGGCCTCACCCTTTGGGTCACACGCAGTCACACGACATACGAAGTCAGATCGAGGCGCACTCACGCCTTCCATACGTTGGATGACGACAAGTCCTGGTACGCCTGCGCTCACACCGCACAAGCGCCATTGGATTTTCCGCTCACGCCTACCCGGCGGAAAAGTGGGGAACAACACCCTAATCTGGGCTTCTAGATTAGTTTACTTTCGGTTCTTGATTCCCCAAAGATGAAACAAATTAAGAATACCCCAGGAATGATAAATGTTTGAACTTTGAGTGTTTGAAAAATCCTTGAATCCCTAACCTTAGCCAAAAACCCTACCGGAACGCGCTGGTTTGGAGTCTACGTGCGCAGATCAACTTGACAAGTGTTGGACAATGGTCAAAGCTTGACCGTTAACCAATGTGTGAGTGGGTGGTATATGCACGCATTGCACCCAAATCTGCGCGCGCAGGTCAGCGGACAAGTGGTGGTCAATAGTTAAAGCTTGACCGTTGACCCACGCGCATGTTGGTATGACATGTGCGCGCCGGGGCTCAAAGCCTGTCCCCATCACCTTTATGGAAAAAACTTAACCACCAAGTAACCTCAGCCAGACCTCGTGGATTGGCTGAGCTCCTCTCTTTGCCACCATATCTACCATCTCTCCTCCCATATATACCCCCCATGATTCTTTCATTAAAATGATTCCAAGTTTTCAAAGGGTGACAAAATTCACACATTTAGAATTACACATTTTGGCTATAACTTTGCCTTCTTCTTTGCAACCAAAGAGATACAAGGGCACCCAAGAATATAGTTTGTTCTTCCTCCTCCCAAGACCTTAATCAAGTTTCAAACCTCAAAGCTCAATCTCTTTCAAACTTAATCTAGGTATAGCATACCTACTGTTTCCTGTTCTCATCCCTGAGGGGGGCTGGTAAGGTTAAGGCTAGTGATCAATATCAGTCCTAACTCTAAAGCTGACAAGATTTCAAAAATCGTCATGGTAAGAACCAGCGCGTGCCGGTCTTCTGTACCCGCGCGCCACTCTCTGGTTGTGTGCGCAGATCGCCGTGGGGATTGGTGTCCTACTGTTTTATGTTTTACTTTGTATAGATCATTATTAAGCATGCTAATAATTAGTTTACTATTTTCCTTAGATAAAACTGCTAGTTTGTAGTTAACTTTCATACCTGCTAATAAGCACACAATATTGTATATTATTGTGCTTAATATATCTCATTTTCTATATAATTATGTTTATTGTTAAATATTTTAGATGATATTGCGCGTAAGGTATGTTTATCTTGATTTCAGGTAATTTAAGATAAAATGTTGCTGTTGACATCCAATTTAGCCCACCCACGCAAGTGTGCAAAAATGACGCCAATATCATCACCATGAAGTCCAAATAAAAATAAGAATTTTGACTGAATTCGGAGCCCAATCGAACATAAAATGGAGCAATGCAGGGTAGAATCAGTAGAGGTAATCTGAAGGAACGAAAATTGGACTAATAAACATGCATTGAATTTGCTGTAGATTAATAATGCAATTGTCGGCATGCCAAAGTCCATGAGATAGTGACACTGATATAATGACACTAGCAAAATTATTCAACGTGGTTGCCTATTAGCCGTTGCATAGCACTGGATCATTTTTTCAGCCCACTTTCAATCACTGTGGGAGCACAGTAATTATACATGGGTCACACAGCCTTTCAAATCAGCAAGATGGAATTCAACCCCCCAGCCCACATGTCGGCTCCCAGAGCATCCGATCGTACTTCGGCATTGATCTAAACCGTTGATCCATATCTCAAAGTCTCATGTGTGCGCCACACTAGATCATTTTGCTTCAACTCTCAGTCGACTCACCCTCTCAGCTTTGTAGATATAGGCTATTAGGTTGGGTAGTAGCCAAAAGAAATTGAGAGCAAAATTCCAAAGTCGACTCACCCTCTCAGCTTTGTAGATATAGGCTATTAGGTTGGGTAGTAGCCAAAAGAAATTGAGAGCAAAATTCCAAAAGCGAAAATATACGTAGATAATCAGTAGGAGTTTTCTCTTTCTCTCTCTTCTCTCAAGCCAAAAAATGCGAGAGTCTTCTCACTTTAGCATACCTTTTCCTTTGCCAGAACTTCTCTCTTTCCCTTAGTTTTCTTAGTACTCTTTGGAAGCATTTAGGGCCTGGCCCTTGTAATTTGCATTGTAATATTTGTTGCCTGGAATAAGATTGTAGTTTTATAACTTTCCTTTCGATTTCTTTCCAAGTTGTTAGACTGTTTAGTTCTTAGTTTAAATTCTTAAAAAGTAAAGATTGAGGTTTGGTTGTGAGTATTCGCAAACTACTCGACTGTTTCTCACACTAAACTTAAATCTAAGGTCAATATTAGTGCGAATCCCTTAAAGGTTGAGAACGGAACGCCTTTGGCTTACTTCCGTTGTAAACATCTTTCTTGCGCGCACTAGTATCGATCTTTCACAATCATGTAAATAATAAGTAATTATGTTTTTAGTAGTTTTTATCCTTTCCTTGGCAAGTCCTTTGTCAATGGAGGGGTAGTTGTTATAGGCTTTACCCTGGGGTGAATACCATTCTATGGCCAAAGTAATTCAATAATTCTCACCGTTAAAATCAATTGTATGTGAATGGGTAGTTAAATTTCTCCTTAAATCGATTTGAAACTCAAAAGTGTTAAGCCTTTGCTTAAGTGTCGATAGTCAATTCTGGCACGCATAATACTGGGTCGCTGTCCTTTTGAGGGTTCGACCAACTCAATAGAGGAATTCAATCGCACTTAGCATAATCTTCCAGTCGAGCACACAAAATATTTGTGGGACTCGATTATGTGAATTAGTGAGAATATTGAATTATTTAGGTTATAGGTGGTGTAAACCCTTGGCCCAAGCCTATCATTTAAATACTTACAACCATAATTTTAGTTTAATCCGGAATTCACCAAAATAATCACCAAAAATCAAGGGTTGGCTACCAATAGCTACAAACCACTCCAATAAACCGCTCCTTGTGGATCGATCTCGGTCTTACCGAGTTATTCTGCAACCGACTTGAGAGCCCTACGCTTCAGGCTAGACACCCAGGAATACCATTTTGGGTCGCAAGCACCTGCTTCTGTGGAGTACCCCTGAGGTGTTTCTGGACATATTCCAGAACCCAGAAATATGTAAATCAAGCACTGGTTAAGTGGCTCCGACTCGCGCGTGCAGGTCTGTCTCTGACCAGTGGCTGGCCTTGCATGGGTAATAGGGTCTTTTGGTCTTTGTTTTTATCCCAACTGTTTATGGGGTGTTTTGTTAATTTGTAGGGTTTTTCAGTCTTTAAATTGCTTATCAACTACTATAAACTGCTTGGTTTATTCTAGGTGAGCACTGGCCCTTCCAGAGCCTAGAGGAGGATAAAAACAGAACCTGTAAGAAAGGCACATCCACGCGTGCGTGTTGCATATTGGCACGCGCAGGTTGGAACTGCGTGCAATGGCTTTGGTCAATGTATGTGAGTTCCTTCCTGCGCATGTCAAGTTTGAAACTGTGCACTGGGTTTGCTCTTTTGGACAAAACGTGGTTCTATTCTATTCATTGCTTTCGCATTCATACTATCATTCACATCCTGCAAATCGTGTTACGGTTTTAATCCCCATTAAACTGTTCCCCGCCCCTAAATGGCTAAAAAGAATTGATTAATCAAACAGAATCGCAAATGTTTTCGCAAATGTCTAATTAAAGACCGATCTCTAGATTGGGCTCGAGGGGTGCCTTAAAACCCTTCCCCTCTCGTAACCTGGCTCCTGAACCCAGATATGGTTATGACGGACTGGTGCTTTTACCTTTTTCAAATCAAATAGCATATAAGGCGTTTTGAATTCGGTTCCTTGGGTGTCGGACCTTCAAACCCAAATGGCGACTCTCTGAATTACTAGCGCTTGTCCCGCTTAGCGCTCCCTCGATCCGGCATTTAAAAAGAAACGGAATCCTTTTAAAGGGCACATTGCCCACAAGTTGTAATTTTCATTTTCTAAGCATAGCAAGTTTGTATAGAATTAAAGTGGAAGAAATCTTTATTTGTAATTGAGAAAGAGTGAATCGAATGACTATAGACCGAACGACTTCTCAAATGGAAGGAGCTAAATCAAAATGGATTGATCGGGATATCAATCGGGAGCTAATGTGTAATTAAGATGGAATTTGGGACTGGGTGTATTGCTGGATTTGTGATTTGGTATCTCATATAAATAGAAAACTTTATATTGGAAGCTAGGGCAAGCACGTGGAGCATAGCAGTTAATACTATTGAAGCGACAATTAAAAAACCGGGGAATGGATTTCTAAAAGCATCCGAAAGGCCTGAGAATTCAAGGCAACGGCAATCAAATACTGGGTACGGTGAACGAGGATTCAACAAGTACATCTTAGGGCAATTTGTAAGTGATTTGTAACGCTCCGAATTTTGGGTACGTTAAATAAACATTTTTATTGAAAATCTCAACAGAGTCTGGCTCATTATTACATCATAATCCTCATATTTACACAAGGGAGGGAAACTAAGATTCCTAACTACAGCTCTGCCTGCTCTTCCTTCCTAGCCAGTTCTTCTGCTCCAAAGGCCTCCAAGGTGTACAGCTCACCCTGTTCATCTACTAGATCTGACACATTATACCGGCGTCGCCACCAATATAATATGTCAGGGTCACCAAAGGTAACACCATGAGCTACATGAGCTCAATAGAATAATCAAAACCCACTAACCTATAACTTACAAGCAATAGACCCCAAGGTTAACAATTTCCACATAGTATATGCAATTACAACCAAACAGTTAACAATAACACATTCCCATTTGCTAACTAACGTTGGTGTCCATGATTTTCTGAGTTTCTCCTACGCGACTCATCGTAGACCGTATCTCGTTTTCATTTATCAAATCAACATTTTCAAAATCGTTTTTAACACACCCAACCTCGGTTTCGCCGTTCCGGGTTCCCGAGTATCCTCACAATGGTTCCGCAGTCCCGGGTTCCCATTGGCACACATTTGCATTGGCTCCTCTCCGCGGATAACCAAGCCATACCTCACCAAGGTTCCGCTGTTCCGGGTTCCCATGGGAACGCACACAACCTCACAATGGTTCCGTTATTCCGGATTTCCATTGGAGCACACACAAAACTCATTTCACATAATGCCACCGAAACTGGTCATTATGTAGTTTCAAAATTATTTCCTTCTTCAGAACACATTTTTCTTGTTAACCACACCCTAGGTGTCATGTCTCTAACTTTCTTGATTTTGGTGTCTCGTTTTCATGCATAGACTCCGCGGTAGGACTTGTCACATAAGTATTCATAAATCATACATTGTAATCTTGAAACTAAACTAGCAAGATCATCCAACTCTATATTATTGATAGGCGCGCGGAATTCATGAATTTAAGCGCCTAAGTAGGGAAAT